>CAKAEH010001118.1:0-91717 GCA_916381525.1 Cercopithifilaria johnstoni
GTAAACTATAGCCCCCAAGAGGGCTTCCAAAAAATACGTATTCAATCATGAATACCCTCCTGCACGGAAATCTTTAGTAAAAGGCGAAAGATTTTCACGGTCAAATGCAGGAGAGCAAGACTAACGATGTTACCTTCCCACCATTGTATAGATAACATAGCAAAGATTGTTCAGTGGTTCAATGAACGAGAGAGACGAACAGAGAAAAGTACTCTCAATGGTGATACAATGATTCAATGTATTTTCATTTTAGAATTAATTGTAATTGCAAAATTTTCTCCATCAATTTTAATCCAAAGAGATTTGTAAGCAAATATTAGCGTCGAATATTACTGTATCAATGTTAGAGTGAATTAGTTTGATATATCACAAAAGTACTTACCAGCTAGTTGAAAATTTTTTGAAATTCTCTTTACCCTTTCTCCTCCTCCGTCATTCTTTGCTGCCCAATATCTCTCTCTCTTCTTCCCTCTCCCTTCTGCTCTCTATCTCTTCCTCCCTCTCTCTCCTTCTCTCTCTCTTTACGATTTTCTATTTCTATGTTGCTACAGGCGATGCGTTAGAGAAAGAAAAGAGAGCACACTCTATACAGCTGTGATTATAAAACCCATCCGAAATTTGTTGCAATGTAGAATAATAGTGTGCAATGCAGAATTGACGACATCGCTTCTCGGCCTATTGGCTAAGATCAAAGTGTAGTATCTGTTCTTATCAGCTTAATCTCTGATATGTGACCAATCGGTCACTTCGAGATTATTCTATTTTTGAGACCATGGTGGGTTTGTAGGGGCTTGCTCCTCACCCACCGCGGGTCGACCCGGTATCGCACCTACCTCCGGGAACGGCCCATTCATCCTTCGGGATGAAAAATACTGAAAAGGGAAGTGAGTGGATTGCATATGCGCGGCCAAATCGATTAATTAGTAATTATTTCTTGGTCTTATCTTTTCGGTACATGCTATCTTAAATATAGATATACTGGTACGAATCTGTCATGATTCGATTGTAACTTGAACATTTCACAGCCAATATTTTGAAGTAATTTGCAATTTCATATAAGTACTACAAAACTATGACCAAAAAGTCGTCAGTCGCCACCAACAAGTTTCCAAATGACACCAAGTCAGGAATCACTTCTCATCCGGAAAGGTGTATGCACCGTTTCTGAAAGTAGTAGGTACGATACTTTGATAGGAAATAATGATAATAGAGAGTAGCTATTTGAGGAAACTTTGATATTAACTATTCAGTGGCTTACAAGAAAGGACATCCATCATCACATCACTACTATTTATAATGTTAAATAACAAAAAATTGTGTAAAGGAAGATGGAAATCGAAAAAAAAGAAGCACATTAGCTGTATGAAAGGAACAGGTAAATGAACAGGTAAATCGAATATATAATGGATTTCAGACTGTTTTATTTCATTTTAATTTTCCGTCAAATCAGTAATATTTATTTACATGGAATCGAAGGTTACAATTCAGCACGACACATTTGATTCGTGTAAAAGATTGCACATACAATGGAATATTTTGGAGAAAGCTTCAAGGATATTAAAATTACCCTGTCATACGATATATATGGATGATTTAGCCAATACAGAACTATTCAAGTTCATTGAAGGGTGCAGTATGACGATGCTATTGTAGTAGCTATTAGTTCAACTATTAAACTGCTGAATATATATTTGTATCAAAGTTTATCGATAATTTTTGATAGGATTATATTAGAAATGGATAAATTTGCTGCTAATTGATAAGCTAAAGATGGTTTAAAATATTTAAATTAATAGCAATTTCTTTCTTTCAAGTAAAATTGACAATTGGATATCACTTTGAATCACATCGTTATATTACAAATAAGATAGATAGAATGGATAAGAAAAAAGCTAATTCGAAGCAAATTTGAAATTGGCTCAAATGAAATAACTATAAATATTAAACATGATGGCTTCTTTGTGAGTTTCGTTTGGATCTTCCAATTGCTGTTGTTGTTGTTGTTGTTGTGTTTGCTGTTGTTGTTGCTGAGTGATGAGAAAATGTTGCAAAATACCAATGCAAACAACGTGTCATTATTAGTACGAGAAATTCAACCAAAAAGAATATTCCGAAAAATAGTCGTTTTTCCTCTTCTTTTATCCAACCTAAAAAAAAATCGCTAATAAAAAAATCGAAAAATTTTTAAACTTTCACTTCTTTTTATTAAAAACATAAATTACACTTAAACGAATGACATATTTTAAAAGAAAGTTCTGACAGAAAGTTTTGAATCTTTGAAATTCAGTAACTAAAATCTGAATTTAACATTGTGTGTATTTTGGGGAATTATATTCTTCCATTGCGGATCCTCTATTACAATCTTTTTTTTCAGCTAATATGCTTTTACAATTGACATTTATATCTTATAGGTTGGAATAAAAGACAATTTCCAAGAAATGAAATTATTGAAACTCAAATCTGAAATTAAACAAAGTGGATTAAAGTTCCAATAATTGAACCAAATTTATATTAACGATATTGAATATTAAATCTAAAATATGTTAAACTCGAAATATTTGCCGGATAGTCCTGCTTTCTTCCTTGCATCCATAATTTTCGAAGCATTTTCATCGCCTCTCAATGGATAAATAATGAAAAACATTGTAATTGTGATTAATTTCAGAATGAAACCGGCAAACTGGAAAAGATAAATCAAATGTGATAAAGGTATAGCAGCATAATTAAATGGAACATTTGAAATTTGTTTTATCAATCACACTGAAAGGTCATCTGGTTAACAATGCTGCCAGCCATATAATATTGCCCTTTCTCATAGTTAATTTCAAATATAAGACAAGAAAGAAACGCTACTAAACTTATCATATAAAGCAACTTTGCTAAAATTCGATTTCTCAAAATTCAATACTTTGCGGTTCCGAACTGTCATTCTTTCTTTTTGTCTTATAATTTACTGAGAATTATAGTGCTTGACATGATTCATATATCTCTCTACCGATTACTTACTTCACTGTCAACTTATCGTTCTCCTTATTCAAATGGTCAATTCCTTCCTTATGTATCACATTTTCCTTATTATCCATAAATTATTTTCCATTTACTTAACGCAAATTATTTCTGAAGATTAATTGGTTCAAAATATTTTGAAGATTTCAAAATTCATGCAATATTTTGCATTTTCATTTAAAGAAAGATTTAAGAATTCAAAATTGCTTGCTTTATTTGCTAATTTTATACTTGTATTTTTTAAAGTTTGGTGCGAATACTATTTCTATTGACTTTTACTTTTATGTTGAACTTTTACATTCCATCATTTCATTTCTATGTTATAATCCTGCAATAAATTCATAAAATCAAACCGTAATAAAGATGATTGGCCACAAATCTCGTCGTCGATTATCACTCAAAATAGCGATCGTATAAATAAGTACAATAATGGGAAATGCAATTGCTGTCAACGATAACGGAAAATTCAAGATTGTAATAAATAATGAAGTTAACAGATATAAAAATAAACCGCTGATTATAAATCTCTGGAAATTTTTGATGAAATAATTGCAAATTAAATCTAACATAAGTAAAATTAAAATAAATATAACTAAAATAAATGATTACTAATAATTAAATAAATTGTTGTATGCATCTTTTACAAGACTATGGTTGTCATAAATAAAAATTAGTCAGTAAATTGTGATCGAAGTTTGTAACAAGCCATTTAATTGTTGAATAAATTAGCTAAGACAATAAAGAAGCAAGAGATGAAGTAAATAAGTACTTGAAATATTTCAAAGTTATATTATTTAAAAGAAGGAAATTTGTTTTAATTGTAGAGAAAGAAAGCCAAAGCCTAACTGTTTTATCGCATTTCTTTCTGCAATCGTTATGACCACTGTCAAGTTCCAACTTTAATTCATGGTCTAATAGCAATGGATTATTGATAAATAGCATTTAATTTTGTTTATTCTGAAAATTAAAATTCTCAAGGAGAGTTATGGAAAATGATGAAAAAACAGTTCATTTTATTTCACTTTAATATTTTCAATAAAAGCATTTAACAATATCGCGATACAGAATATTCATTAAAATGTAATCAATTATCCCCAAATGTTATCATAATCAAGACGATTAATTACTGTCGGTCTAAAATGCGGATAGCATATTTTCAGCTTTCATTTCCATCCTTGTTTAATTATATCTTCATTTGAAAAATTAGATTTAAGAAAAGAAGTGGAAAGTTATTTCATTTTTTAGTTTCCAAATTTCTATTAAATTTGAAGGCTGCATCAAGTGATCATTCTATTCAACTAATAATATAAAATTTTCAATTATTGATGATAATTCGTCTTTCTGAAATTTCTCATTTCATATGCTTATATGTAAAATTAAATATCAATATGATCGAAAGGAAATAAATTAATAAAGTTTTGGCTGCAAAAATCCATTTTCAGTCATTTTTTCCTAAACTTTCATTCGATACTTTTTTAAAATTAATGTTGAAATGCAGATTTGGGAACAATTTTCTCACAACAAAACTTTCCATTTTCCTTTTTTTTCCTTTCATTTCCACTATTTTCATAAAATAAATCGTTCAAAAATGTGAGCGATATCAGTAGAAAGCCAATTTTATTACATGCTATTTCGAAAATTTCAAAGTATTTGAAAAATTACACACCGTTAGATAGCCAAACTATTGATGAAACTAATAGTCTGAAATATGAGTGCAAACTGCTGCAAATTTCATTTATTTCTTCTCTCACAAATTTCCTAAACTAATTTAGGAACTTATGGAGATATCTATTTCCTGTTCCTGTTAGATTTAATTGTAATAGGAACGATGCTTGGATAAGAAATTAAGGAAATGCTAAAAAGATTGGTTTAAAATTGTTGCACAATAAGATCGTAATAATGAATATTTACTGTATCAAGTAATTTAAGGACTGAAATTAATTTTATCGTATACTTTTTCATTAAACAAAAGGATTTAATTGTTCAGTCATTAATGAAAGCATAAATTACGCATAATTCAAAATTCTTTTAACTTCTTTTTATTTCAGATTATAGAAGGAATAACAAATATTCTGTTGATCGCATTGTTTTATAATTAACATAAACTTTATTTCAGGACAAGATTTTCTAAAGATGTAATTGTCTATTCGATAATATAAGCATTAATTATATATAATCCTAAAACTGTCTGTCATTTTTTAATTTTAGATTACAGCAAAAATTAAAAAAATTTCTTATGAAAGATTATTTTTTGAAGAAGAAATAATTAAGAAAATTATAGGACAAGCTGAAAGATGACCAATGTTAAAGTGTAAAAAGTTCAAATGCATAATGGTCATAAGATGAATTGTTGAAATTTTCATGCCTTAAAAATTCTTCATTTGCATGAATAATGCCTACATCAATGTCAATTGTCATATATCTATCACAATATATCAGTCACATTTCAAGCTATGGAAATTATGAATATATTATTTTATAATTTATAGCAAAATCATTTAATTGCAATAATATTGTACAATATAATTTTGTCTAAAATGAAATATTATCAAATGAAATCAATTGATAATTAAATCAATCATTCTTTATAATTTGACAAAAAGAAAAATAATTTTGTTGTAATAAAATATTTGAAAATTTATTTTTAAAACAAAACAAAAAGCATTAAAGTTAAGAAAAAGGAATTTTAAAAGAAATTTGAAATATATAATTTTCATATTTATTAAATAACAAAGAAAAAAATAAATAAATAAATAAAATGAAAAAGTGAAGGAAAGAGAATGAAGAAGGGAAAAAAGAATCAAACAATTCTGGACTGGATCAACATCATTTCGAACAACTGCTTTTTCCGCACTTCAAAATTGCTAAACTTCAAACAACATCTCTGCCATTTATCAAACAATTTACATGGCTTTATAATCATCCATTTTTTAAATGCATATAGTTTGCATTTGTTACGAATATATGAGATGAATAAGAGGTAATTAATGAAATTAATTTGAAGTAATATAAAATTGAATTTAGTAAATAATTTCATCATTCTGAAAATGACAGAAATAGTCAATTCAATTTAGCAAATAAATTGCACTTCTGAAAATGAATGCAAAATTAGTTAGACAATTAGATTTCTCTAACAATTCTTAATTTTATATGTACATAATATTTGAAAACGAAACTTTGAATCTTTTTCTGAAAAAAAAGAATATATGTTCTTCACTTAATAGTATAAGTAGTGATAATATGATAACGTATCATTTCTTCTTTTATCAAATCTATTGGATATTTCATTGTCAAAAAGTTTAAAAAAAATTCAAAGATTTGATATTATATTTGATAAGAAATATAAAGAAAGGAGAAAAAGAAGTTAAAGTAATAATTCTAAAAGAAAATTAAATTAAATAGAAAAGGAAAATAACATTATCGCTTATCATTATCATTTCTTAATAGTAATGAATCTTAAAGCATACATTATCAATACTAATTCTCAACAATTAACTTCGTATTAAATTATCGAATGTTCACAAATATTATTAATAAGAATGCTAATTTAGAATGTAAATTAATTAATTTAACACAACACACATCTAATCAATACATTTCTGACAGTTGCATTTCTCTGTGAGTTGTGAATTTACTTCTGGCACATATATTTTTAGTTTGTATAATCTAAAGAAATGATGTCATATAAAGCTAAAATATCATGCCAAATTTCTAAAATCAAAAATGATTAAACAATAAAAAATGTTAAATAAAAGAATGAAATGAAATAACTCAAAAATTCGTTTCCTTTAATTCTTTTGAATTTTGCTTAATTACTTGGAAAATTAGTTACCGTATTTATTTAAAGTTATTATTTACCGTATTCATTTAAGGTTATCATTTAAGATTATTGCAACAAAAATTTTAAGATTGATCAAGAATAGTTACATTGGTTGAATTTAATTCATACAATTATTAAAGCTATCATCCAATAAACAAACTGATTATTTCAAAGGTTTGGCATGAACTTAAATTTCTTTCCTTTTAAAAATAAAAAAATAACAATAATAATAATGAGAATAATGAGAATAATAATAATGAGAATAATAATAATAATAATAATAATAATAATAATAATAATAATAATAATAATAGTAATGGAAGGATGCAAAAATTTGCATAATATCAATTATAAAGCAGAAAAGTTGTGAGTTTGATATCTGCTGCTGACATATGAAAAGTTTTAAGCCATTTGTAAAGATAGCGTTATTAGTATCAATGACCAGAAATCAGGTATGTTTTAGGTCTAGGAAGAAATACACAAATGCTTATTTGAAATCATTTAGAACAGTTGTGTTTATCGGGGGTATTTACGAATAGTATCACTATCACTATCATTATCATCGTCATCGTCATCATCATCGCCATCATCATCATTACCTTTGTGAAAAATGAAATTTTCATTTGATTGGGTAAACAAAATTTTATTACACATAAAGGATTTAATGATCACAACAATATTTTGCATTATATTATGTTTAATTCAGTAAAAGCGAAAAAATTTCATCGTTTCAACTGAACTTTTTCCTCTTTTTCCTCAAAAATTTTTTTTATAATTTGATAAAAAGAAAGAAAGAGAAAAGAGAACTGTCAGTAACGAATGATTTATTTATTAAAACGAACAATATGAACGATAGACTGACTATTTCAAGGTTAATTGTTCCTTTAGCAACCTTTGCTATTAATATTATTTATTTTTAACTATAACAATTATCATTATTATTCGTACTATTATTAATCATTATTATCATTGCCATTATTAATTATTATTTTTTATTGTTATCGTTATTATTATTATTATCAATTAGATAGGAAAAAGATTAAAAATATTATTATATTTTTTAATGATATGATTGCTTTTGAATAAGTCATTGTATCACCGATATAGAGAAAATATAAAAAATATTTTTTTGCTTAGTCTTAAATTAATTAGCTTTTGTTTTTAGAAAAATTTTTTCATACTTCTATTAAAAAATAATCGAATAATTTTTCAAAATCTTTTTTTGGTATTTTCATTAAATATCTTATCAAAATCTTCCAACAATATTTATTTCAAAAGAAATCTTTGTTTTCATACTTTTACTGATAATGAATTAAATATTTTCCCAGATATTCTTTAAAACTATTCCAAATAATAATTAACAAAAATAAAAAAATCAAAATTAAGAAATTTTTAATCAATAATTAGCAAAAGACAAAACGTTTTATTTATATTTAAAAACTAAATTTTGAGAAATGAAATAAGAGAATTTAAATGTTAAAACATTTAAACAACAAAAGAGAGGAAAAGCTAAGATAAGTGTGTAAGAAAATTTTCAACAAAAAGTAGAAAAAAGTTTTCGTATAGTTTCAAAGATTCATTACAAATCATTTTTGTGTCAAAATATTTCAAAATCATTTACAAAAAAAGAATGGATCGTTATTATCAACGTTTTCCAATTGCTTCGATATATTGACCGAAAAGAATTTGAACCAATGTATGGCAGTAAATTGATAATGTTGTCATCATTAACAATATATAAGAGGGACGAAGCTCAGACTAGAAAAAATTTCCGGTTTTATAATCCGATCATGGAATTGATCGAATGTATAGGAACTGCCGATTAGATGGCAATATTAATAAGATTATAGTTTCATATAAATGATAAGTAGCTTGGACTTTTGCAAACTATAAACTTATTAGAGATCAAAGAAATAAGTCTATTACTAAACAATTGTGTGTAAAAGAATAGAATCAAACTATTTAATTTTGTATTTAATAAACAGAATAGAAGAGATTTATCCTTTTTGTATGAGATAAGTATAGCAACATGAATTATTATTAATTTAACTTTTGATGAGCTGGCAATTGTAGTTTAAAATCTACTTGAAAAACTTGTAAATTTAATTCTCTTCATTTAAATGTAAAGTATTTTCCCTTGTTTTCAGTTTGAAAACTGAATATTCTAATAGCAATCTCGATGTGAATTTATTTAGCATCTAATTTATTTATAAATCTACCTATAATTTGAGGATAAAATAATGATAACATGATATGATTATATATTTATTTACCACATACTTATTTGAAATGTTTTATCACTAATTTAAGGATAGGTTAAGAATTTAATTTCGTTTTACCTGCATAACTCGACGCATGTAAATTTGAATGATAGCATGTGACGCGAGAACAGCTGAAGCAGTTGAAAATAAATAAGCTTTAGTTAAGTGCCGTGTAATATATCCGATGATAGTGAGGAACTGGAATTTGATGAATTGAATTTCACTCAAACCACATTATTATTCTTAAGGACAAAATTCTGGCTAATATTAGCTAGTTCCTTGAATAGCATCAATAATAAATTTACAAAACATAGGATTGTAAAATAGAAAAGAAGCAAAAGTGTTTGCCGGTTGTCGCTCATGCTATTCTAATAAAAACAAAGAATACACGAGATAAACCTCTCTGTCTCACGATGAACTAAACTAATATCAAGTTTAAAATTAAGGATGTTTAAGGCCTGATCATTTTTTAACTTACAATGAATCCAATTCCATTAATAATTCCATAATATGCCTGTCGATCATTATTAAGTTTGTGACCCAAAATCCGTGAAATTATTGATACAAAAAGCATATTAATAACTTCAACCGGTAAAATGATTACTGTTGAACAGTTACTTAACAGGAAGCCTACTAATAAACCCTGAAAATTTGGGTAAAGAAATAATTCAAGTCTGGAATCCTAACAGATAGGGTATAAAATTATTCCCTAAGCTCTAATTCTATTATTTACTTCAGCTTATTTACATAACGACCATATTCAGTATTAACTGAAAGGTCATATTGGAAATATTCAGAAATACTTGAAATAACGCAGCAAGAAGTAAAATGAATCGTGATTGTCGACTATATTCATCATATTTTGATAAGTTGAAATACAGCACTGTTGGTATAATAATATAAGCAAGTAATATAGCTGACGATGTATCAATGATAAAATCCAGAAGTAATGGTAAAATTGTTGATCCTAAAATGAATCTCAAGCATTGTTTGAGTAGCTTGAATAAGTGCATAGAAGAGTAGATAAGACGAATTTCATTTTAAGAGCAATAGCTTTAAATGTATCCATTTACATTCTCTAATCAAATTCTAAAACAAATATTTCTATTACCATTTTAAATAATGACAATGATGATTGTATGGCATTTTGAAAACACAATAATTATTAAATAACCTTGGAAATACGTAAGATAATAACCGATAAGTATAATTGTACCCCAAGAAAATGTCATAAAGAAACGGTGGAAATTCAAATTTGTAGGTATTAGTGTCTGTAAAATGCTAATAGATTTTTAAAATTTGTGACAAATTTCCTAATTTTAAACTATTTCCTAATTTTATTGTTAATCAGACGCTAATTAACACGTTATTAATTCATGTTATTACAATAAATATTAAAAACTATTATTTATATTATTATAATAAGTATTAAAAATTATGTTTAATATTCTCAAAAATTTCAAACAATGATATCCATTTGTTCGAATGCAATTTAACTAGTAAATAAAACGATATTTTCGAAGAATTTTTTGTTCTGCTTCAATTAATATTTTGAAGAACCTGATCTTGAATAGCGGCAATTATATCGTTTGTTTTAAATTTTAGATCCTCTTCAATTTCTTGATAAATTGCTGGTAATTTTTCAACGGTAGTACGAGTAAACTGTTGAAATTCTAGCAAGTGTTTAATCAAAACCACATACACTACGATTAAATTATATTTTACTATATAATTATTGTATACAAGCATTATTCATTCTTATCATTTAGTTAATAGAAGAGGAATGATATTGAATAGGATAGGAATTAGATTGAATTGGAATAAAACTATATTGAATTGAATCAAATTGATTAAACCAATGTATACTCATATTTTCTATGATTTCAATAGAAAGTAATACTTTCATTAATATCATTTTGAATTTGATAAAATGAAGTCTGATCTAATGAATTCATCACTGAATATCGCTTAATCGACCGATCAATCTGCTTCAATAAAGTACAAATGATTTCAAAATCTATCATTTACAAAGAATTTTATTGCACTATCAAATGAATAATTATGGTAGATGCAATAATTTAAAGTTCTATATATATATATAAATATATAAAATATATATGTATGTGTAAAATTGAAATGACGCATATTCGTTTACGTACACGTAAGACACAAACCACAAAATCACTTTCATAAATAAAGCAGCTTTATTTTGATTTGTGAAATGGAAAATATAATTTTGCATTGCTTTAATCAATTCAATTCAATTCAATTCAGTTTTATTCCTATTCAGTCCAATTTTTATCATATCCTATTCAATGTTATTCCTCTTCTCTTAACTAAATGATGAGAATGATAAATGCTTGTATACAATAATCATTTAGTAAAATATAATTTAATTGTTGTATATGTGGTTTGTGCTTGAACAATTTATAATAAAAAATATTTTGTTTAACTATATGTTTAACTAATTTTAGATTTCCTGTATTTATTACTTTTTTTCTGAATATTTGATATTAAATTGGTATGTTTTTATTTTTTTTTTATTTGTACATTAGATTTTTAAGTTTAAATATAAATATATAAAGTTAATATATAAAATTAGAAAGATCATTCCAAATTTCAGGAATAAAAAAAAAGATAATACAATGGATAACCTTCGAAATTACAGAATATCATAGGTAACTTTCTCAATTACAAATATCTTTATTCATACATAATCTTATAAAATATCCTATTTATATAGCAATACAGTTATCCTATCCACAGTATAAGGTAACAAGACGGTTCACGTTTTTCACACTGTTTCTTAAATTCTTCACAATCGTGCATTCTTTTTATACAACTTTCACCGTATAGTTGCTATCATGTATATGTTCATTCTCTCTTCTATGTGTAGCGAATTGAATTTCTTTTAGATCATGTTCTTAGCGCTTTTTCAAATGACGAGAAGGAAGTTTATTCAGTTCTCAGTTAGCTTGCGTGTAATTTGTGTCGTTCGCGTGTCTTATTGTTTGACGTTTTCTCGACGGTTTTTCCGAAGCAAAAGTTTTTCGGTTCTGGAATTATAATTGTAAAGGCGGAAGTTGAAGAAATTGACGGGAGGTCTTACCAAGACTTGTGACCTATTCCTACAGCTTAAATTTGACTCATTTTGTGACCATTTTGATATGTATTCTCTAATTTGTTACGATGGATTAATTTTTGTTTCATCAACAATTTTTTTAAAGGACAGTTTCTATATTCTAAAAAATTTTATTGTAATAGCAGTTATTGCTCATTCGTTTGTTTGTTATTTCTTATGTAATTTAATGAAGTTTAAATTTTGTTTACTTGCAGAAGAGCTATGCTAAAACAGCAAGGTATAATAAAGAAAGTGAAACTAGTTAGCGAAAAAAGAAGAAGCGAAATATGGGGAAAATTTCTGACGCAACAAGGTAATTTCTGACGCAACAAGTAATTGAAACTTGTAATCAATTAATGCTTGAACATATTTTCAAAGTTAATGATATGTCATCATTACCCTGTTGTAAAATTTATACTTTTTACACGGCAATTTCATGAATTGTTGGAGCGTTTTTGATTAGAAGCTACATTAGTTTTGAACGTGTTTCTTCCAGGCAAAACAAATTTAAATTCCCAAAATAAAGTTTTGCAAAAGAAACTTGTTGAAAAAAGATGAAAAGTTTCAGGGGAATACACAGAGTGGTATTGTATCATTCAAAGAAACTGTATATTGATGCGACAGATTTATTATAAATCACCGATATTATATTCCTGTGGATTTCGCAATAGCTGTAATATTGTCGATGCTTGCAGTCTGCCATTTCAGGGTAAATTGTTGCATTTTACTACAATGCACTTTACTACAACTACTGATATCCACCCTGACAGCGCAATTGTATGGTAGAGACGTTTTTCAGTTATTCGTGAAAAGAAAGTTGAGATCAATATTCACGTGAATTATCTCATGAAATTCTTTATTTGAATTCAAAATAAGAAGTCAAGTCTAAGTAGAACGCGCACTATTTTACGAATTTTCCATTTTAGATGGAAGCTCGGGTGTGATAGTGGCAGTGAACGATGAACAAAATGATGAATATTTTCTGGCATATTATAGTGTCAAAATGTGTAGAATTGTCAAGAAAATATTAATGCGCAGAAAGGTTTTCTTCATTTACTTTAAAATTTAATATTTAACTACCAATAGTTTGCAAGTTTCAAATTGAATTGAGGGAAATTAGAAGAAAATATTCAGAGAAGAAAGAAAGTTTAGGTTGAATTATTCATTTTGAGACATTCAATTTTGTGCAACCTTGGAAAAATTTTCGTAGCAATGGGTAAGGCTGTAAAGAAAAAATATATGGAAATTTTTGAAAATGTTGATTTTAGTAAAAAAAATGGAAATTTTTGAAATGTCGATTTTATGTGCAGTTGGAAGAATTATTTTCAGATCACTAAAGTTGTAACAGTTCTGGATGCAACAAAAAAGAATGAAATTGAATGTTTGCATGAAAATTTAAAGAATTTTTCACACCTGATAGCAGTTGGCACCTATGGTGGAGACTGTTTTTTGGTACATTTTGGAATCGATTTGCCAAATGAATCTGATACGGAATTGAGAAAGCCACCCTTTTGTAGCAATTTGTGCAGTAAGTTTCAAGTTCATCGTTAAATCAATGGTTGTTTTAGATAAAGTGCAAAAATGAACAGATCTGTTTGCTTTCAAAAAACTGGCACCGTTATAAAAGGCAAAAAGATAAAAAACTGCGTTTGTGATTCATTTCAGTTCTTCAAAATAGGAGTAGATGTTCCAACATCGAGAAAACTACAGAGTCGATAGGCAGTATATGTCTCCATCTTGGATGATATACAAAATAAATCTGAAGTACTCTGAGCCAGAGTTTTTTGACTGTGAATATCTATCAAAAAGTCTATCAAATTTTTTGCAGAACCATTTGTTTCTGATGGACGATTTAATTTCGTGGCCGCTAACGGTGCAACATATCCTGTTAGTGTCGGTAATGCCTCATGTTTTTTGATGGATTCATAACAGAAATAATCATATATTTCGTCAGTAAATGACGCCTTTGAGCAGTAAATCATCAGCTTTGCAAACTTTTACTAGAGGCTCTTCTAACGGAAGAGTTGTTCTTCAATAAAGTTTTTCGTTTGGATTGTGTAGCTAATAGATATAGTTTTCTTTTAGATTATGATCATTGCTTATCTTTTTTAAATTGTAGATGAAATACACGTCACAGCAGTGACTTACTTGGAACGATGCAAAACAGTTGTGATTGGTTTTTCTTGTGGTGCTTTTATCACTGTTAATCTTTTTAATGGCAATGAGTAAGTCCATACCATTAATATATCAGATATTCATTAAAGTGCAGGGATTTTTGTTCATTAGACATTTATTCATCTTGGTTCAAACATTTCATACTTATTAATCAAATCTTCTAGAAGTGCTCAGCGCCATTTGGTATAATCCGTTTTTTAATGACTGCATAATCATGCATTGCATAATGCATGCAGCAATTTTTCGAGATTGATTCATGATACTAACTATTGAATAGCTTCCTTCCAATCCATTGATTATAGTTGTTTCACGTAGGATGTAAAATTTTTGGAGCATTTTACTATAAATTATTAAATGAATGAAAAGATGAAATTATTGCAACATCAAATGTTCAACGATTTTTTTCTTTTCAGTGCATCATATTATTACTCGTCTTCTCCAGTTTACAGCTTTTCATGCCAAGAACCAATGGATGATCCACGTCCTGTATTATACCTCTGGGTTGCCTATTCTAAAGGGTGTGGTTCTACATATTTTATTTTTAGTTCATTTCTGAATCGGCTTATTAAATAATGGAATAAGTAATGAGATAAGTGGCAGTTCTATCATAATATAAGTGTCATTATGCAGTTTTTAAGTGCGCCTAGCAATATTTGATTTGTTACCACCATAATGAAGCTCATTTATATGATCTTCTGGACTTATGTGTTGCAGATATGTTATATTTATCATATCCGTTTTATAAGGCAAGTCATTTATCAATGGATTTCAGAATGCAAAAAAATCCAAACGCAATATTATTTGTGATTAATTTTCCAAACGATGAAGGACATCCTCCTAATGAGTGGACTTTCAATGATTTAGTGATTATAAATTACCTTACGGTAAGAGTCTTTTCATTCACTTTCATTTAATAGTGTTATCTCTTAATTTAATAGCGTCCAACTTTTCTTGAAAGTATTGTTTCTCACTCAAAAATTTTCAAAAATTTGACATCACTTCAACTTGAACTTGATAAAATTATGAAATAATTTTGTAGTGGTGTCCTGAAGAGTGCATTGAATGGCTTTCTTTCCGAACTGTTGTATCATCTCCTTCCAGAGAATATGCTACAAGGAATAGCATTTCGGAACGGTAATTTATTAATTAATGGTCGAGATAGTATTTCCATCTTTGTTCCCAAGAGAGGAATAATTTGCTTGAGTTGAGCGATAGCAACAGATTTCTATTTCTTTAGAGTTTATTTTGGTGTACATTTTAGTTGAGAAAGTTGTGGATGTCCCATCATATTTTTGCTTCTGGAAAATATCAACAATATGCTATTTCATTATTAGATTAAACTTCATAAAGTGAATAATACTATTAAAAGTTTAAAAATATTTATTATAGATTATTGAGCACCGAGGAATCATTTCTACGTGTAAATATGACTGATACTTCGCGCATATTAATGGTTTGGAAAACTACTAAGAACACTATTAAGGTATTAATTGGTTAAGTAGAGATAGTTAATTTAAATTGAAATCATGCTCGAGAACCATTTTTTATTTTTCGTTCTGTTTTCTGTTTTAAGTAGTTCAAAGACGTGCTTATTGCCTCATGTTTACGTAAGATTAACAGCGATGAAAGCAGCTTGCTTATTCATTACCTCAGTGTTTGCGTAGAGGTTAGTAATGACTTAGTTATAACTTAATACTAAGTATTTTGGTAGCGTCACGTTACAGCTTCAATGCGGCGTAAGAATCTATTTAAAGTGTGATTTTTCTAGGGTGCACTTTTCGACTTGAACGCCTTTTATTACAAACGCTTGCCTCGACAAGTCATTTTTACAGAACGATATATGAAGCTTAACCCTTTCCTGTCCTTGTTTACATTACCGATCGCAAATGATCAGTTAACTTGTCTTGTGAGTTTTTTTGTTTTCCCATTATTTTCTCATACATTGTGAAACGGCTAGCTTTACTAAACAGTTCGTATACTATGCTCCAGAACTATTAGAAATTAAATCAGAATTCATTGACAAAATCTCTTTAAATTAAAAATTTCAAGGATTATTTGGTAAATTTTTCTGGTGTCTGGCAGCACCAAAGTCCATATAGCGAAACAAATGACTTTTTTATATTTGCACCATCATATTCATTCGAAATTATCACGTTTGATGGGAACCGCGAATTTACGATATTCGTGCCGTCTATGCAGAAAGTTGTAAGTCCTTTCCATTGCATCTTTCAAAATTTTCGGAGTGACGGTTGACCTTGATGGTCGAAAAGCTTTTTCTAAAATTCCTAGAAAGCCAAAATTATTTACGCAGTTATAACCAATACTTCCATCCTCGTAATGCATTTATCGTAGGTATTAAAATGGCTTGATGAAAATTTCGATGATGCAATTGGACAGAAGTCTGATCTTGCATGCGCATATTTGAATGCAGTTGGTCTTGCAAAAACACCTGCTGATATCTTCGAAAGCAGTCAAACGTCAACAGTGCCGCTAGAAAATGTATTTTTTGAAATTTGGTTTTGTATATTAAAAAAATTGAAAATTTGATTACTCATTTTTTAAAATAGTATAACTTTTTTCGTGAGACCGAGGCGATGTCCTTCAAAGATCAGAAACTACAGCATCAATAGCTCTTTCCAACTAGTGGTTCCTTCCAATTTTTCCAGTGCTAAATCAAATCGTTTTTATCAAATAGTATAAATTGAATAATGTTATAATCAGGAATCCGTAATCATCTCATCACTACTATTTAATGGTCAAATCAACGATACACTTAAAAAACATATTATCGCGTGTCCAAGCTATGATACAATCCATCAGATCGCTTCACTTATATGGAAAGAAGTCGTTAATGCAAAACAAAAATTCGATGAACTTTGTAAGCTTTTATGTTATTCATTTGTTTATATTTTTGAATCCTAAAATTAAGTCTTAATGGAATCCTGTAAAAGGATTGCAATTTATGAAATATCTGTACTAAAATGAGAAAAGCAAATTTGAACAGTGGATATTTGATATGCCATTGCATGTATTTGTAATTCAAGTGTTTTGAATTTTAATCATTATTTAAATTAATTGACGAATAACATGCTCTGGTTGAAAACTGATCCGAGATTAAAGTACAAAAAAAACTTATGAGAAGAGAACGGTAGCACAATACAGGAAGTGGAGATTTTATACGGAAAAATGCATCACGTTCACAAGTGTTACGTTTCCTGGATAATTTGTAACAAATATAATTATATCGAAATATTTACATTACATATTTGATGTTAACTTTCAGCAGAGCCATGGTTTGATCGTATTCCGCGAGCATTATCAGCTGCAGACATGTACTGGTTGCGAAACAGTGCAGGAATTTTTCATTATGCTGCTGAGCTGTTTGCTGAAATTTCGAAAAGAGTACCATCAGGTTTGTTAACTTTCTTTCTTTGAATACTTTGATTTGCAGATATGCAAATTTTATGGCCAAGCAAATAATTGTTTCTTTGTGATTAACGTTTCGATGACTTATGTTTCTAGGAAAAAAGTTTTCATGCTTCGAGAAAAGTTAATTTCATCGATTATTTAAGAAAAATATAGGGAAAGTAAGAAGTTTTTTATTAACTAGAGTTAATGACCTTGTTTCTTGCAGAAAAGATTGCAGAAGCAACTACTTCAAATTATAATATGGTGGCGTCTAGAAATTTGGTTTTTTACACGAATGTAGTGTTTCTTTTCCATTATGTTGGATTGCTTCCAATAAAAAATTACACTGCTGTTAATGCTCGCATGAAAGCAAAAGTGGATGAACGTAAAAAACGTTTAGCTCCAGGGTAAGTTCAATACTAAATTTTGATGTTCAAATTAGCAGTAGCATCTCCACAATTTGTAATATTCATTTCTATGTGTTTTCATCTTTTCCTTCCAGAAAAATGGATTAGAATCTTTAAAGATTAAACACTCTCAGTATTCCTGTTGTATTATCGGTTATATAAACGAGGCATCGTCACAGTTCGACAAAAAACAAAAAGACTAAGATTGGGATCCTTGACAAATGAACCAATGAGTTGATTAAGGGGAAAAAATAATCTGTTTTGTATTTTCACATCATCAATATCTTTGTTATTTCTTACCCATTATCAATATTACTTTTCCTTTCAGCAGTAAGCTATATATAATAAATTTGCTGGAAGAAATGCAAAGTGCTTGTCCTAACGAAATTTTTTGGTCTGGTCTAACTGCCGATGAATGGTATCCACCGAATTCAATTGGTGTAAGTTCTAGTGATACTGGGAACTTTTGAATTTAGTATTTAATGCAGCTCATCTCTTAGCAGCAAGTAATCAACTTCTTTAAAAATGTAGTAATATTAGCTATTTTACCATTCTATCCAATTATTCAGTTAATAAGACCGTCGACGGTTTAAGTCATTAAATTTAAATGGTATTCAGTCAATGAGCAGCGGCGCCATCTTTGATTTGCTTGAAGCTATTATGATAATTCATCTCAATATATTTCGACAATAATTAAATAAAATTAACACCGTTATAGCTAGAATAGTATTGGAAAGTAAAGCGTAATGATACCTAGCAACCGTATTTATTAATCATCATTAAGCAAATGTATATAATCATACTTCCCTATAGTTCGCTTGAAAATATTTCTAGGCCCTGCTTTCGGCTACACTTGCAATAAAGATCACTGAAATATCAAAACACAAGTTGATTGGATATTTTTTGCTTGATTATGATGATCTTATGAAGAAGGTTTGTAGTTTTATGGATATCCAAATTATTTTTGAAGTCATTAGAAAGCATCATTTTTTCATAAATATTGTAAATTCCCTTCCCTTTCTGAAAAGAGAAATATTTTAATCAAGACTTTGACTTTTGTTCACTATTAAATTAAGATTTAATAAAATTTTAGGAGCCAAAAGTTTTTGATCGTTTCAAATGGCGTTTTCCATATAGGAACCAAGCGATATATAATCAAATAGAGTCAAATTGGAGAAACGACTGTGGACTAGAGGTATTACTTATACTACTATAGTGGTTCTTTACAAGATTCAGTGCTTGCTACGACTTCACCTCACAATTTTGTTTAAGGGTTATATCAAGCTATATTTTGAACTATAGTGACATATGGAATAGTTTCACTCATGTGACCGTGATTAATAGTACTTTCAACTCATTCCATGTTTCACGAAAGTTTTAAAATCAACAAACTGACATCAAGTGATTATCAGTTTTGCATTTTTGAATGTTTCATGACCTTGCAAATAATTACTTAAATTATGCTTTAATACTTAGGAACTGTCCATCAAATATGGAAGAATCACGATTACTGACGCAGAGGGGGAAGAGCCCGTTTGTGAGGTTCAACGACTTATGAAGCGTTTGATTCTAGACAGGAAAGAAATTGAATTTATAAGAGGTGTTATGATGCTTTGAATATCATTTCAATGAACATGTTAAATTATTAATAATTGGGCTGATATGTTTTATAATTTTTTATATGGTAACATGAAGTATTTGTTAAGTTTAAAAGTTTAATTTTTACTTCGTAAATGGCTCATTCGACGATTATTCATTAGCAACAATCAGCTTCTTTAGAAAACTTGCTGAAAAGGCCTAATGGAATTCGTGAATGGAACCGTTTTTGCTTAAGGCGTAAAATGTTTAATCGTCTTTTACCGGTAAGTTTTTGTGACATGATTTTCTTTGTCATTCATTGATTGCAGGTATATACTCCAAAAATTAAAATACTTCGGTAGACAGCTTGAACTATAAATTTTGGATGTTTGATTTTTTGACGAAAGGAACAACTGGTATAGATAAATGAAATAATTTACTGTTAAATAAATAAAAACGAGATGAATTTTCAGCCAGAGAAACCAAAGAATGGAGTCCTCTTAGATCGTTGCGATCGATGGGCAGCAAAAATTTTGGAAGACTTCCCACTAATTCGAACAGATGATCCATTTACACATGGTGCTCCTCCGACAATAAAAAATTCAGGTGCAAAATATATTTTTAATTCCAAATATATTGAACAAGTGAAATTTTCAAAAGACGTAAATTTTTAAGATGGCGGTGGAAAGATGATAAGAAATACACCATCCAGACAATCTGCAGCTGCGCATCCATACCTGTCACCAGCCATGAGGTTTCTTTTCTGTTCATAATGAATTCTTAAGTGCCTTGAAAAAACACATCTTATTTTTATAAATTCCAAAAGATAACTTATTCAGATTCGTAAATTTATTACTTTTCGACGACCTAGAAATGAAGAAAATGTAATGGATTAAAAAATGGTTATTCCTGAACCTGTGATTTTTGGAATCCTAAAAAATAATTCTGTTGTATTAGAATAACTTGTCACTTGATAAGAAATCTGTTAAAGATTATATAATAAGCCTGGAATGCTGGAGACACAACAACTGCATGATGTTGCCCGTAAGTCAATTGGATTAGAAATAACTCCTAAAGCATCTAACTGTCCTACAAGTCCGGTGTGCGACAGACGTATTTCGAATTACGAGAGGTTATTTCATAAATTTTCACCAAGAATTTAACTTCGTAAAAAATTTCGAGTTTATATTAGCTTTTCAAAAAAATTTCGTTTCAGAATTTTACCGAAGGAGGATCTTGAAAATGTTCATCGCCTGTTACAAACACCCACACCACGACGTCGTTATGCACTCAGAACACGAACAGAGGATTCATTTTCATCATTGATAGATAACCAGTTCTCTCCAATTCTGTTACCGGCTTCTATTTTGAAGACTCGAAAAGGGCGTCAACATGAGAATACACCGGCTGACGGTATTCTTCTGCTAAAATTGAACTTTTTTTAGTACTGACATTCAAAGAACTAGTATTTTTTAACATTTCTTTTTAACTTAATTCTTGCAAGTTTCAGTAACAGAATCGCAATTCAAAAGTCTTCGCTTCGACCTTTCGAACTCACTCATATCTAACTGTGATAGGTATGATGTTATTTTTAGATACTGTTTTTGATTAGATGACGAAGTTTTGGATGAAAAAAAGCAATTGCTTTCTTTATTTCAGTTGTTCATTTTTAGCATACCTTCAAATACTAGTCAGGTAGAAGGACAAAAATATGACGATGATCCAACCAAAAGGAAATGTATCGATACTTTGGATGTTTTGAACTCGGTATTCTATTAAAGCTTCTTTCTTCTTTTTTCTCTTAATAAAGAGACATTTAGTCCTTGTTTAACAATAATCTATGCTTAGGAAGGACAAGCTTCGGTTCATATTTCACTACACTATGAAGTATTTTCCAGAATATTGGAAAGCATTTTTTTCACTTATCACTTGTAGTGACAAACTCAATAGAGAAACTGATCTGAAAACAAAATCCACATATGCTTATCTTGGTTGGGAATTGCATTTTTTTTTAAAGGATTCATTGGATTTTACGGATATGAACAAGGAGGTTTTCTTGGACAAACACTTGGAACTACAGGATAAGTTGAAAATTTCAATAGATAAAGAAGAAAAAAGTGAATCTACTGATGCAACAAACCAAGCAAATCCACACAAGGTATCAGTTGAGGTGCAGAGTGATTCAGATATTGTGGATGATCAGGAAAGACGGGATGAAGCCCATCAAAGACCACTAGGACATTACTTCGAAAAGCAAGAGGAGATAAAAAGTCACGATAAAACTGAGCCGTCGGTTATGAGAAATAAAAATTCTTTAATTCA
The DNA here is from genome assembly GCA_916381525.1 of Cercopithifilaria johnstoni. Classification (NCBI taxonomy): domain Eukaryota; kingdom Metazoa; phylum Nematoda; class Chromadorea; order Rhabditida; family Onchocercidae; genus Cercopithifilaria; species Cercopithifilaria johnstoni. The sequence goes on from CAKAEH010001118.1 coordinate 22,099, forward strand.
GGAAAGTTGTACACCTCTAGTGACAGTGAGTTATGAAGAACAGGAGGATCCAGACATTCCGTTGGATGCAGGAGTTCAAAACGTCGTTTCTGATATACACAAGGAGGGAGAACAAAGTATACAGGAAATTGATGGTAATCTTGGAAGTACGTCAGCATTAGCTACCACCAAAATCTCCAGACATGCTACTGCTGTTGAGATTAAAATCTCTCCAAAACCGTTGAAAAAAGGATTAAGTGATGAAGTGGCAGCCGAAATGGAAGGTGATATCGCATCTATTGTGAATGAATCGTCGCAGAAAAAAGTTTCATATGAGCAAGAGGATGAAACTGACCCAACTTCCACGGAAATCGAAAAAGCAATGGTTTGTGAAATGGAACTAACGAATACATGCAAAGGATCGAACGAAGAGGAAGGTAACTGTTGAACTTAAAATTTCGTGAATTTTATAGCTTTCGCAAAAAAAAATATTTGCTATTGTAATGTTGATGCCTGGGAGATAATTCTGAAACGTTTCATCGTTATATTTTGAATTTTTGTCAAACTTTAAATTTCATTGGATGAATATAGGAATGTGAATTTGAAGTGTCCGTTTAATTTGGTAGCTATTTACGAATTAAATCGAACTTCAAGACATAAATAAGCTAAAAGAACCTTAGGAAATGCAATATAAAAAATTTTCACAAAGCGGTTTGCATATGCATCAACATCATGATCATTTTATCATTAATATATTTATCGATTATCAGTATCATTTTTCATTAATATATTTATCGATTATCATTATTTTCTGTGCTACTGAAATCAATGAGTACCTACTCACTGATTCCAGTAACACAGAAAATAATATCGGAGCAATTTTTATCTATAGCTAAAAGTATTTCTTTCTAAGATTTGAAATATTTAGAACTCATAGTGGTGAAATAGAAAATGGTAATCTTTGTTTCTTAATTCCTTATTTCAGAAGCCGAAGTCGAGTTTTCTGAACCAGTAAGTCCTTCTCGTAGAAAGCGTGGACCCAAACAAAAAGGTATATTATGTTTGTTCTTTTTTTCCGGATCACATGATCAAAGCAGTTATTTTTTGAATAAAGAGTAAGGCATTTTTTCAGCATGCATTATCTTTTGGTCACCGGTTTTTAGTTTCAGAAGTATACTAGAATTTGAAAAGATTCCTCGGAACAAGCATGGTAAAATAGATAAGTCAATGAGAAGATATTAAAAGCTAATTTTTGTTTATGTGATAGAATTTTTTTTAGATACTGCTGATAATGAGCAAACAATTGGAACCTTTTACGGCGATTCATTTCAATCATCGAGTTCTGGTATGTTTGCTAAACATTTATTATTCATCATTACTTATAATCGTCAACAATTTCTAGTTTTATGTGGGACCGAATAGTGTAAGATATATTTTTGGAAAATGATGGATTAAAGTTTTTGTCATTTCAGATAGTGAAGTATCCACTTCGTCACATCGAATGCTTACTCGTTCTGCAGCTAGAGGTAATGCAACTGGTACCACTTATTGATGTTCATAAAATTCATAAAAAATTTATTTGAGCTTATAGCTCCTTAATTTTAAGACTATTCATAAATTTCAGCAACTAAATTGCTATCGCTGTCGCCGGAGTTTAAGATGGCGTCAGGGAAACGTTTGAAAAATAGAGCAAGTCCATCACATAGCCGAGAAACAACACCAAGACGCTCAACTCGAGCTACATCTTCAGCCAAAAATTCACCGAAAAATGAGAAGACACGTCGAAAACGTCTAAAAAGTAGAACAGGTTCACCACGCAGTCGAGAAACAACACCAAAATGTCGAACTCGAGCTTTATCTTCGGCTAAAAGTCCACTAAAAACTGAAAAAACAGGACGAAAACGTCCAGGAAGTAGAGCAGGTTCACCACGCAGTCGAGAAACAACACCAAAATGTCGAGCTCGAGCTGTATCTTCGGCTAGAAGTTCACTAAAAACTAAAAAAACAGGACGAAAACGTCAAGAAAGTAGAACTAGTTCACCATGTAGTCGAGAAACGACACCAAAACATTCAACTCGAGCTACTTTTTTGACTAAAAGTTTGCCCAGGACTGAGAAAATACGAAGACAATATTCGGAAAGTGAAGCAAGTTCAACATACAGTCTCGAAGCAACATCGGAGAGATCAACTCAAACCACATCATCAACCAAAAGTAGGTTATGAAATAACTGTCACACATGTAAAAAAATAGGTAAAAACAGTTTCTCATGATATCTTTATGACCATCAAGTAGCTTAGGAAATACAAAATGAGAAGTTGATGGGTAATGTTTTCAATGAAAATTTAGTTATAATCACATTTCAGTTTCAACTTTTTTCAACTCCTTACATTACTGAGTAAATGCATTTCTCTTAATTTTTCAGGCTCTCCAATAAGGAAATCTCTTCGCTGCAGCCGAACACAGTCAGAACAAGATGAAGGTTATCATTAAGTACAACTTTGTGGTGCCACTTAAAAACTAAATGAATTTTCTAGCAAATACCACTGATAATTTTGTAATCTAACAACATTGCAGAACTTAGAATAACTGCTGCGTTTACTTATTATTTCTTTAATTTACCATATAAATTCTTTTCGTTGGTGTTTCAATCGAGAAACCTATTCCAGCTTTAACCCCAAAAGCTTCACCGAATCGACGAAGACGAGCTGCGTCAGAAATATCCCAATGTATTATTGCTTTTAAATTACATACTTATAGATTAAATAGATTACATATTTCTTTTAAATTCTAAATCATATCATCTGCAGATTCTGAATCCTTTTTAGAAGAGTAGTGAAGATATTGATTGAATTAGTCATTTTTCCTTTCATCATGGTCTTTTTCAGTGAACAATACTTCGGCTACGTCTCATCCTATGCTGACTCGTTCAGCTAGAAAAGGTAAGAATAATGGTACAGTTGAGTATTGAATGTAACAGCTGAAAATTAACATTTCTCCCTTTATATTTAATTACTTAAAACGGATATTATTTTTAATTATTTGCTGTTCAGATTACTCGTCAGAACTGACAGTTAAGTTTGAAGTGGTTCAAATTCTATTCTTTCCAGCAAAAAGTGAAAGTGGATCACCTCCCAAGCAGCGAATTTTGTCAGGATTTGAACCAACTTTGGCGAAAATAGATGGTTTGTTTTACGTAATCATAATGTTTCATTAATTAAATTTTTTTTCTAATTGACACGATAAATCTGAGAAGTAGTAGGTTAATTAGTGTTAATGAATTGATTTAATTTATTAGTAAATTAGGATATTATGCTTATGGATACTTATGAATTATCCAACAAAAAACAACAGAATATTGGTTCAATTTGTCAATTTAGATAGTGAATAGGATTTGCGATTCTGACATTAGATTTTCTTCTTTTTCGCTTATATTTCATGTGTCGTTTTTTTAGAAGCCCCAAAGAAAAGTTTCTTACGTGTTGGACGAAAGTAAGTTATTTTAGTTCACAATTTTTACTGTCAAAGCCTTATATTTACAGTCATTAATTAATTGGTAGTTTGTTTTTTCATCCATTGTTTTCGTGTAGAAATGTTTCTGAGGTATGATGAATTGTATAATTAGTCTTCTGATTCTTATTTCAGGACTGTTGCACAGGTTTTGGAAGAGAAGATGAAATGAATTTATTGATTATCCAATTTTTTGAATGATCCCGTAGATTTGTCCCAGCGTTTTTATGGTATCTTTATCCAGATTGGTCATCTTACTGGATTTTCACGTTATCTCTCTCTGGGCAGTATACATATCTATCTTGAATTATCCATTTTCACAACACATCGCACGTCACATGCTTCGTTTGTTATTAGATTACAAGGTTGTGAGAATTCGGTGAACACGAAGTTTTCATCCTTAAGATGCGAAATTCAGCGATGATATTGCTGTCAAATTATCATTAGAAGTTTTTCAATTTTTCCTTTAAAAAAAATTTGACGTACGTTGTATACAAAATTTTAGGAGTGGAAAGGTTTTCGTTCTTATCAAATTTCGCACGTACAAAAGTGTTCTGAGGTGTTTTAAGTTTCCTTTTTTCCTCATATGGGTTTTTATGTAGAAATTATATATATAATTTTACGTTTTTTAATTTTTCTCAGTATTTTGAAATTTTCCAGATTTTTAAGTTACTCCACATTAGCATTTTTCTTTCTTTTTCCTGACGTTTAGTAAAATGATGATGAGAGTGTCTTGTCAAGTTTCATGCATCGTTTTGGAAAATAAAGCATGTATGTTGAGTTAATGTGAACATGAAATAAATGCTTTTAAATCAGTTCTTTGTACTACAATTCATTTTCGAAAATTCGAAAATCTAACTTGCACGTACAATGATTATCCAGGAGTCAACGATATAACTATGTGCTAGTATGACTGTTATGAAAATTCTTAAATTTTTGGGGTGACAGATTCTCCGGTATTTAGAAAATTGAAAAATGGTTATCTTGTAACACATTTGAGAAATAAAAGTGAGATCGGAGACCTGAGTTTGAAACGTGGTTTTTTAAGCTAAATTCAATAGTTTCCGCTAACGATCTGGAGGCCGAATGCTGGCAGCTATTACCATCACCTTATCTATATCTCTAATCATTCTCTAACAAAATAAATGTGCATATTAGTTATCTCGGGAAATAGTCGCATTACATGGTACCCGTCACTCTTCTATATGTCATATCTGTTGACTCCTGAATAATCAGCAGCTTTATTGTTTCATTCTAAACATCTTAAGAATATCAGAAATACGATTTGGTTGCTGTCCAAAATTTGAATCTTTAGTATCGCCTTGCGTGAATTTTGCAAAATGATTAAAAAAAGGTATTAACAATATCGCTAACTTTTGATGAGCCTTTCTATCTTTCTGTTAATTTTGTCAGCATATAGAAGAATTTCTCTTAGTGATCAGATTAATTTGGATCATTTGGTCCTGAAATTCTGTTAAGCCATGATCATTACAATCCGTCAATCGATTGAAATATTTCTTTAGGACGTTTTAGTGATAATCAGATTAAATTCATTAGATCTAAATAGTTGACTGAAACTAAATTTGAATTCATTAAAGATTAATATGTTGCACGCTTTATCACATTTCTGGTCGTTTCTTTAAGATCAAGAAACCACTGGTAACAATTTTATTCCCATGCTTCCGCAAATTTTTGAAGCGTACTGCACTTTGTCGACCATGTAAATATAAAATTTAAATTTGATCATTTCTTTCTGTACTTCATTTCTTGCTCGGTCGAAAATTCAACCAACATTTCAATCTCTGATAAAATTGAATAGTGAGTCATGCAAATGATCACATGCGGAATTGGTAAGTAGCTGTTCATGAAATCGGTAATGCAAATTGAAGGTGCAACAAGTAATTTATAGTTACACACAAAACCGATATGAATGGTACACACGGAATCGGCAACAGCAGTTGTGCACTTTTGTATACAACAGTTGATAGTTACAAAAACTAGTCGAAGAAAGGTGTGCAAATTACAAGTTTCACACAAACCGAGAAACCACTGATCCACATTGCGCAATTTGAACTCAAAAAAATATCTTCTGAAATAGTACACGTAGGATTACGCTTGTCATTTAGCCATGCTATCAAATCATTAGACATTCACAGTCCTCACCACTTATTTATGCTTTCAAAAACGATTTTAAAACATTTTCTGTTGGTAAATTTCGAACTTTTCATACACGATAGCTACGTGCATTTTAGCTTTTTAGACGGTTAGCTACGTGTATTTCTCTGCACAATATGTATGGTGGTTGAATGTTTTGGCGCGAACTACAAGTCTTGATTCATAATGTTCAATACTGACTGCCATTGTCTCATTTCGAATCTAAGGGGGAGGTGTGGTTATATAAATCTCCGGATCCGTGACCAATATCGTTTTCTTGCGGAAGGAATCTCTGGTTTTTCCAAGCTGTCCGATTTAATCGCTTTCATTATGACAACTCGGTTACCGTACTAAAGTTGCCATCTGAGCTATCTGAGCTTTTGTTCTATGCATTGTTAATGTATATTCCAAACAGAGGGCTCGCAATTGGAGATAATTGGAATAGACATGCTGCTTTTAGCTTTCGGATCATACCAAATTTCACGAGTTATAGAAGTCATTTTACTTGTAGTTATAGTTAACTAAGAAAAAATAAAAGTGATGCTCATAAAGTTTGTTTTGCATATTTGACACATTGTTCAAGATTTAGATGAATTAAAAAGACTATGGGTGAATGGTAATTAAATCTAGATGATAGGCAGAACTAGATCTATATTTTTAAACCAAAAAACATTAAGGAAGAAATAGAACTGCATAAAGCAAGGTTTAGGCGAAGAGCAGAATTGGTTGTCATTAAGAATGGATCTCGTAAAGTTTAGAAACCTTTATGCAGAAATTTTTGTCGGAAACTTCCTTTACCACTGCTAACTCATTTTACATTTCCGGTCTTACCATCGAAATAATACCTAAGCAAGCATAAATTGTCGAATGGCGGAGGAAAAGTTCAATGGTGATATTCCGGAAATGGTGGTTGATTTCGATGCTTCTGATGTGCTTTACCCGGTATTGCTACTTTGATTACTGCTTTCTTGATTTAAATCTCAATAAAAGTGATGGTTATTATTTGCGTACTAGATGACTAAAAATCATTTTTGAGAAGACAGCTCTAATCTAATCCTCCGCTTTCATTTTCAGGATAATATGGATGTCGCCAATGAAGTTGTTGTGGAAACTTATTTCCAACAACAGCAGCAGGGACAACTGGAAAATTTGGTGAATGCGAGCGAAGTATCTACTGTTCAGCCTTTGGTCCATGAAGGTTATGCTATTCCGGATATTCGGGATTACGCAGAACAGGATAATTCCATTGTTGTCTTGGGTAACGCACTTCAAAATGCTTTCGATGGTGAGCAGCGAGAAATGCTAGAAATAAAAAGTAATCCAGAAGACAGCGGTATATTCACCACTCACTCAGAAGAGGTTAATATCAATGAAGTAATGATCGCTACGAATTCTCAACCAAATCGCGCAGACCTTATAATCGACCAAAAAATCATAAGTGAAAATCAGGACATGGAGATAACGAAAGAAGTATCGCTGGAACATGAAGATAAATTTGATCCTGATTCAGCAGAAATCAATATGCCACTGGTAGTTCGTCATCAAACTGAAATGAAGAACAGCGGAAAACCCGAACTAACCAGAGGTGTATTGTTTTTAGCAATCTTTAAATTCGATTTACAGTTAAATTATGTAGGAAAATACTGGAAATGGAGTGGTGAAGGTTGGATTACGTATAAACAGATGGAATTGGCGAATAACATTCGCAAAATGATTTTCACCACCTCATCTGTCATACTATTCCGTTGTACCTTAGTAACTCCTAATGATTACTATGAGAAATACTGCAAGAGACAAAAGAAATGAGTCGAGGCTAGAAGAAATATAATTGTCACAGTGCCGTATCTAGCATGTTGTCAACGTGACAAGATTACTTCCATTTTGATTTCTTTTAAATAGAATCATAAATTTTTCTTTTGTTACTCATAAGTTGTTACCTCTGAGATTAAAGAAAATAACAGGCAGTTTGTCTTAAAAATTGCGAAAGTAGTTACGTCAAATTTCTATTTAGATTAAAAAAGCATTTTAGCTACTGATGGAGACGATGATGCTGACGATGTCCATAGTGACTCACAATCTCCAAATATCGGCAAGTTTACTGAAAATTTTTTGGATTATTAGACTGCCCAATTACGTATAGAAAAGGGTTTTCCTTAGTAGTTGGATCATATGTTATAAAGATCCAAAAATGTTTTGCCGGTCAAAGATGCTGTAAAGATATTTCAAACCTCCCTTTAACCCGTCTCGGTCGAGAAGTTTGTCAGGGAATTACAAGTTTGAACTATTACTTCAGAATGAATAATAAAGCACCTGTTGTGATTTCAGTGATTAAACACAAATTCATTTAAGAAACTGTGTTTCAGCTAGTGAAGAATCCAGCCCACCACATCGTATGCTTACCCGTTCTGCAGCCAAAGGTACTACAGAGTTTAAAAAAGTTTGAAATATATAGGAAAAATTTTGCTTTTCCCGACTTAAATCAAAAATGATTCCATTAACTGATCTTTTTAAGCTATCAACGTTGTTTACATGTCTCTGTCTCGTAGTTATGATCTTGATCTTAACTCACCCATGTGTTTCTGGAACACAGTAAATGGATTTTCCTAGCTGTAAAGCAGTAATATCCCAAGTAGATTGCATAAATAATCCGACATATACCATTTGTCTTAAATTCATAAAGAAACGTATTTCAAAAAAAGTTTCACTTTAGCCGCTAAATCGACATCTCACTCGGCGGAAATTGAGAAAACACCGAAAAAACGTAAGATAAGTGAGACGAGTTCAGCATCAAATGGTGATACAACGTCGGCACGTTCTGCACGAACTTCTTTGTTAGCTAAAAGTAAGTTGGAAGAATTAAGACTGTGCTAGTTTGAATTTTTAATTTTATGAATTTATTGGAGTTGCGTCTTGTTCTTAATTTCCATATTTCTTGTTTAGATCTTCTCCACATCACAAAATTTGAATATAATACTGATCAGCAGCAATTTTATTTCCTTCCAATTTTAAGCTTAATCTGCATTCCACAATCAAAATCTTGTTTCCTTTACCCATCTTGATAGTTCTTGCAGTTAAATTAATCAAATATTGCTTAGTTATGTAGTTACTGTTGAAGTTTAAATGAGTTCAAAAAGAAATAAAAGCTTTAAAGAGAAATAGGATCGCTGATTACTCGGTTACATGATCTCGGATACAGGATACTTGTTTAGTAAATAGGAAAGGTTTTTCCGGAATTGGAAATATTAATTTTTCTGTGCACTATTCTAATCATGGTAGCCGAAAATTTCTTCCTGTGAGAGCGCTTCGAAAGTGGACGCAGCAAGCTTTCGGAACTTCCATAATTCTAATTAAAAATTGCAAACGAAAATCTCTTTTGACTTCATTCTTATTTATATTGAAAAGTTACTGGTCCGAAAGGCCAAATAGTTTCATCTTTGCTGAAGTTTTCGAAAGTTCCTTACAATTCTTGATCTTCGAAGTTTTTTCAGAGGTGACAAAGAAACCAAAGCGTTCACGCATGACACACAAATAAGATTCCCTGATTCATCCCATCTCTGAAACCTTTTCCCAATATTCCAAATATTTTTTCGTTCGAAAAAGTTTTATCCGTAACTGTGAAACAACTGTTATTCTCACCGCTGTTCTATCTTCCTTCACTTCCAATCTTTAATCTTCCGCTTTATCATGTTTTATGATCATTTCATTTTCTCTGAACAGCACAAAAACATCTTAGTCTCTAATCAAGATTAAAAATGTTTTATGTTTTATGTCGTTTTATCGTTCAATTGAATTCCTGTATCTGATGAATTTGTAAGAAGGTCTAATGTCAGAAGTATGATGTATCAAGTAATTGCCCCATGATTTATATCATGGATTTCATTATATTGTGTTATTCATTACGGTTTTACTCAATTGGCAAAACTTCATTTTAAATAAAATTCAGTTATAATTATTCAGCATTCAGAATTTTTTAGTAAAATTGGATTCTATTTAAAATTGGTTCACGTTCTTTTTTCCGGATTCAATTTCTAACATATCGAGAACATTTTAATTTATCAGTAACAATGTGCCATTATCTCATTGTCTGAAAAAGGAATTCAAAGCATACAACCATGCAAAAGCAACCTGGCAGAAATGTGGCACATTGTTGGCATTATATTTAAGATTTAAAATTAAATTAGAATTTTAAAAGAGGACGAAATGCACATTTTTTTAGAGGAGTAATTTTCTGCGAAAGAAAGCTCATCACAAAGATTATCATTTCTAGTTGAGATTTTTGGTATAACAGATGCAATGAGAGCCAGATGCGCGTTAAGCTTTCAGAAAATATTTCGGAGGGATCTGCTTAACTCAATACTTTATGTATGATGTTGATGATGATTAACGGTGGCAACAAGCAATACATATTTTAGTTTATATGAATGAAACTTTTATGGAAATAATAGGTGCGGGAGATTAAATGGTCAAGACGACAACTCATCGAGTGATAACATTTGGCATATAGGCGGAATCACCAAATAAATATAATTATTTCCTTTTTGCTTTCTATTTTTGCCTTATTCCGATCAATTTTGCAGCAATTGAATTATTGATGAAAAGAAAGGTTCCGACGCTTTACCGATGGATTTGGCTTTAATGATTGAATATTCGATCTAATTAATGATGGGATTCATTTTTGTTCCTATTTAAATAGATAAATGCTTTCGCTATCCAAAGACATCTCTATCATTGACATTACTATATAAAGCGCCTATCGATCAATTAGCAGAGGGATAGAAGAAAAGCAGAAAACGACTGCGAAAATCCGTCACAAAGACTTTAAATCAGAAATCAAATTTTAGTCCATCGGAAGTGGTGGTGACTTTAACAACAACATTATCGGTTTTCCTACCAAATTTTTCAATTCGTACGTTTTTTAATATATTTGGATTTATCAGTTTTTGACTTCAAATACCTAGTATATTTTGCATAATTGATTAAATATACCGTATAAACAAATGGAAGCTATCACATTTTTTAATGACATTAAGTAAATTACAATTTGAAATGTCATAAAATTTAGTGCATATTTCAAGGTATTGAAAATGATCACATATATTTCTTCGAAATATTTAAATTTCCAAAAAATTCGGCATCGAATGCATCAGCAAGAGCAATTAATTTGACACCAATTTCTCTTGTAGCTGTAATACGTTGATCTGAAACTTATTAGCAGATCTCTTCGACATATTTTTTGATGTCGATTAAGTTTGACCTTTGTCTTTTGGACTACTTATAGAAGAAGATTATCGTAGTCAAAGATCAAGTTTATATTTATTTGAATCAGTCGAATGACAACAAACAAAAATTGATATCTGGTAGTTTGAACAACTTGCAAATCAGTGGAGTGAGCAGAATTTGCTAATTTGTTTCAGTTTTAATTAATAATGGGGTTTGAATTTTTCTTTTTTTGAAGATATAAAATCATTTCACAATTAGAAATCATTACCTTTGATTTGAATAATTGAATTTGCTGCAGTTGTACATTTCTCGACTTCTTCCAAATCCCAAGAAAGTTTCCTACAAACTTTTAGTTTTCTCTTTTGATTACCTTCATTTGCCTTGAAAGAAAAACAATGAATATAACTTGGATCATTTTCATCCTTTTTCCTTCCATTAACATTTTGGCCTGCTGAATGCATACATCGTAAGAAACAATTACTGGGGCTACCGTAACCACTATCCAATGCTAACTGATGAAACGACATTCCATATATACAGAATATGAAAATCTAGAAAAGAAAATTGGTTTGCTTCATAATTATAGACTAATTTTTAATAATTAAAAAGAATTAAAACAGATAAAATAAATATATGGACACGCATATGTATGCATAACTTATACATGTATGCATAAGTTAGTCAGCTAACCAACTGAACAAATTAGTTCATTTCAATGATGAAATTCTTCTTAAGCTTATGCTAAAAATCTGATTCAAAAATTTTAAAAACTTGGAATTTTAAATGTAAAAAAAAGTGTTTCAGCCAAGGGATTAACTTTTTCAATGAAAATTTGAAAAGTTTATAATCTGTAATTTACCTTTTCGCAGATTTCAATCCTGTATATACAATTGAAATACGGTAATAATCCTATAATATATATAACTATTCAACAACAGGTTATCACCAGAATATCTTCACATATGGCTAAATTTCAATGTTAGTATGGGCGGTTCTATTTCGCGCAATTGGATTACCATTGATCGATCATAATTAATGAGCTAATTACGCTGAACTCGTTTTAATTGCCTGTAATTATTGATAGACATGAGATTTTTGAGACAAATATGAAGAAAGAAACAGATAGAAGGTGAGATAGAAAAATATAGATATTAGTAAGTTGCAAAGCTTTCATTTTCTTGAAGTAGTTTTTGAAAATTTCAATTTTTATAGGGCAAAATTGGTATCATACTTGAATTTTATTAAATGTGTCTTTTTAAAAAAAACGTATGTTTTGACTTTTACCAAAAGTTTTAAATTTTAGAAGGAATGGCTGTTATAAGATTTCTCACTTTTTCACCTTATCCGAGCATACGATAATTAACATTAAAACTAATAATCAAATGTGAAAAACTTTGGTATTCATTGATTATTCAAGAAAGTTTAAGCATAATGTAAAGAATAAATAATTCTCATGACGTTGCAATATTACGCTGATTTTTCAAAAACATTTTATATAGAATTCCTTAATGATTTCCACTATATAGAATTTTATTTCAAAATTGATGTCAACCAATAATTCATATTGGGACAAAATTAGCATTTAGTATTTGGAAATTAGAATCCATTATAGCTTTATTCCAATTCACCTGAGTATTTTAAAGAAATTTTTTGCTTTTTTTAATGCATCAAATTAATTAATTCGTGATTTCCATAGTCCAAAGAAGCTGTTGTTGCTCGTTGACCTTCGGCCTGCTGATAATAAATTGACCTTCCATACAAGAGGTCATTCATGTAAGACTTCGCAAGACATAAATATGAAGTGATCATTACCTCAGCAACATGTGCAACCAATAAACTCATGGATCATAGCATTCTTCTCAAACATTTATAAGAAACAGCTGTTGTCAGCGTATAACGTGCAGATATATTATGGACCAGAATTTCAGTTTAATTTTGTTAGTTTTTAAGCATTTTTAGAATTTCAAATTCAACAGCCTTTTTTTTGCATTGAAACCAGAAACATAAAAATTAATAATTTCTTGTTGAATTTTTTCATAAATCACTAAATTCTTTTTGTAAAAACCAATTTATAAATTTTCAAATGAACTTTAAACGAATTCACGTAAGATTAGAAAGAAATTTAGTAAGATTATATAGCAAAGTTTCAAAGCTTTATTATGATTCAATTTATTGAATTAAAATGACTAAAAGTTTATTGTAAAATTAAATCGCCTTAGTTTAATTCTGCAATTCTAATTCAGATCTGTTTATAGGCTTAGCTGATATAATGCGACAAGAGCACCCTCTTTACACTTTTAATATTCAGAAACTTTATTGCGTAACTTCATAATTTGAGCTAAAATTTCGACTAATTGCAATCTGAGGATGAACTCCGATTAATAAACTACATTTTTTTTCTCATTAACAAATATGATATAAGATTTAATTCGTTAAAATGTTTTACACAAAGGCATCTTTTCACAATTCAGTATTTATGTAATATGTCCAAAAGAATGATAAAAGAGTGGAATATTCTTTACTCATACTCATAACATTTTTTAAAGCCCAATTTGAAAAATACAAAATTTGTAAAAGTGTTTAATTTTTAAGATTTCATTTGAATTTTTGAAACTGGTATTTAAAAAGTTTTACTGTAATGAAAAACTTTTCCTTATTCATAGATTCCTTTATGCTGCAATTTGTAATTTTTTGGAGTAACAGATATTTTTATTCCAAATTTAATTTTATATATTTATTTTATGCTAATGTAAAATAAATCACATTTATTTTACACTAATCATTAAAACCATCAGAAGGCAGCATAACTTTCCAAGCCAATAAATTACACAGATTTCTTAAATTCTACAGTTTGAATGCATTTTATCGATTATACCTAAAAAGGTGTCTCAATCTTATTTCAATAAGTAAATTCACGGGCTATTTAATTCATCTAAATTTTGAATACGTCAAATATGCAAAACAAATTTTATGAGCATCAGTGTTATATTCTTAGTTAACTATAACTACGAGTAAAATGACTTCCATAACTTGTGAAATTTGATATGATATGAAAACTGAAAATAACATGTCTATTTCGGTTATCTCCAATTGCGAGCTCTCTGTCTGAAATATATGAACATTAACAATACATAGAACAAAAGCATTTCTAGCTCAAATGGCAACTCCAGTACAGTAATCGAGTTGTCATAATGAAAGAGCTTAGATCGGACAACTTGGAAAAACTGGAGATTCTTTCCACAAGGAAACGATATCGGTCACGGATCCGGTGATTTATACAATCAACCTTCCCCTCAGATTCGAAATGAGACAATGGCAGCCAGTGCTGAACATTATGAATTCACACTTGTAGTTCACACCAAAACATTTAACCATCATACATATTGTGCAGAAATACACGTAGCTAAATATCTAAAAAGCAAAAATGCACGTAGCTATCGTGTTTGAAAAGTTCGAAATTTACCAACAGAAAATGTTTTAAAATCGCTTTTGAAAGCGTAAGTTCTCTCCTTCAAAATTTCAAATAATTAGAAAGATAATAATAAGTGAAAAAAGTGATGATGAGAACCTAAAATCCGAGAAAACCTCAATTTCACTCAGATTAATCTCCAATTTCCCAATACCTCGCAGAAAGCGCTGTTCTTTCCTGATCCAGGATCATCTCCAGTATTTCATAATATGTATGGATCAACTTCCATTGATCCATTCATTTCCTATTATTACCTCAATATCAAATCTCGATTCCGTAATAGTCTGCATGATTTTCATTTGCATCATTTGCACTTGCATGGACTTGTAATTAAAGTAAAGAATAAAGAGGAAAAAGAGGAATAGGAGAAAAAGAAGAGAAAAGAAATTTACGTCATCACAGAAAAAATTGAAAACTGTCATAAATTTGTATTTCGAATATTTGATGAGGCCAGTAAAGCAAGAGTAACAAAGCTTCGTAAAAATATAATCGACTAATATTGCAGAGAGAAGGTAGAAAAGGGTGAAAAAGACAAATATTTTCAAATGGTGAAGAGAAGGACTGAATAAGAGATTGAGAATTTCTGAAGGAGAAACAAGAAATATGATGGAAAGATTTCAGAAACAGAAACAAGGAATGACTAGAATGGGTTAGAATTTCTAGAATAGTAATAAAGAAAGGCAACGTGGATCGGGAAAGGAAAGAACTGAAATGTTGCATGGTTTCCGGACATTTTTGTGTCAAAGTCCGGACACTTTTGTTAGAAAAAATCCTCATCGCGCTGCTTATTTTAAAGCAAATAAAGCTTTTCAACGCTAGCGAATTTCACAATTTAATTCGTAAAAGAATTTGAATATAATAAGAAAAAGAATTCCGAACTCCCCTGAGAAAAAGACCCCCTAAAAGTTCAAAAATGACCCGGCCCCCATTCGGCCCAATTTGACCTAACTTAAAATTGGACTTCCAGTACTTTGCGGTTGGACGCTTCATGCAACACGTGGTTACGTGATACGGTGTTACCTACAATCTTTTTTCAAGATTGGGTATGGTACGGGGAGGTTGTTGATGTGTACTGTGTCAGGGTTGAAAAAGAATTTGGGGGGATGGTTCCTTACGTGGTATTTGTCGTTTTTGTATTTGTTAGAGAGAGAGAGAATAATGAATCGAAATGTTGCGTTGGAAAGTATCGCAATGCAAAAATTCAAGTCAGGAATTGAATTTTTAGATTTTCTAGATTCGTCTTTTTTTCCTTCCAGTAGCGCAATAGGTAGAGCTGCGTCAAAAGATGTCATCGACGAATTTTAACGCGATTGCAGCCGCAGGAAATACAATCAGTGAAGATGAGAAAGCTGTTTATGATCGACAGATACGTTTGTGGGGTTTGGAAACTCAGAATAGGTTAGTAAGTGTGGTGTATTTATCATTCTTTCAAATTTTGTTTACTTTTATTTTTGTGAAGAAAACCATTCTTTTTTTCAAAATATTCTTTCCATTTTTCTAAGTGAGCATTTTCATAATTGAAAAATTGTTGGCTAGTTTTCCAGCAAATGGCCACTTGCTGCTAAATTGTAAAAAATTGTCTCGATCGTTTTTCTTATTTCGTGTAATTTTATTTCACAAAGAACAAATTTTGTTTCACAAAGAACTAACATGAAATTTGATATAAGTGAAATTTCGGGATCAATTTTTGGGATATTACCCTTCTTAATGAACTATCCAATTATTATCTTTTCTTCATTATTGAAACTATATAATCAGCAGTTTGACAATTTTTTTGATCGACGAGTAAGAAAGGTTAATGGAAATAAATGGTTGGAAGCAAACATAAGAAAGTCGTTTTGAGGACAGTAATAACAAATTTCGAAATTAGTAAGTTCAGAAAAATAATTCATCAAAGCTGCAGTTTGAAAGTAACCCGGAGTGATAGCCTCAGTTGAATTCAAGCGTTTACAGGTTGCGCAATTCAACAGTATTAATCGTTGGTTTGTCAGGATGTGGAAGTGAAGTGGCAAAGAATTTAATGTTAACAGGATTGAAATCATTGACCTTATTAGACGATAAAACAGTAAGTACATACATTTTTTTAAAATAATATATGGACGATTTTTTGTACTCCGAAATCTCTCTTAACTGCTATCAATTCGAACGCACATGAATACTAAGTTTGATTTTCTGCATCTGGAATTGATCACTTGCTTGACTGGATGAAAATTAGTTTAAATCTTGCTTTAACAATCTTTTTAGATTTGTGCGGACGATTATTCTAACCAGTTTTTGTTGCAACATGGCAGTGAAGGCAAAAACGTATGTTCTTAAAATATAGAATAAATATCTGAATTTAATTCTTTCGAAGGTTTTACAGTTTTCTGCACTTAATAATAATGTCAAATTTTGAAGTGGTTAAGGTAGTAATCATTTCAGTCGTATTATTTATCAGTATTTTTTTGACGCGATTATTGAAATGCATATTCAACATTTAATCTGTTGGATCTTATTGGAATTTTTTTATTACTACTTTTAAATTATATCATTTCCCCGAATCTCTATGATGGATGTAATCAAAATTTCGCATTTATTGTTTTATACAATTATTTTTCAGCGTGCTGAAGCATCGCGGCAGAAATGTCAACTATTAAATCCGAATGTGGAATTACACGTGGATACGGACGATATATCCGAAAAAGATGAAAAATTCTTCACTAATTTTGATTTAATTATTTTGGTTGATCAAAAATACGTCATTGTTAATCAAATCAGTAAAATTTGTCGGAACATTAGAAAGCCGTGAGATTTTGTTCCTTCCATAGCTTTGCATTAGCTTGGAACTGTCAGAATAGTTTAAAATGACCAGTAGTTCAAGCTTATAACTAGATCAGAAATACTGCAATCAGGGATAGCTGAAGCGGAGTAAGTTGATTCTTGAGTCATGAGCACTGTTTGGATATATCAGGGAGGCTGCATTACAGTCAGATAATATCGGTTATTAGCTCCATCTGTGGATGATTCATGTACCAAGCTGAAAGAACAGTGTGTTTGTTTTCTTTATCCGTCATTTTTAAAAGTTAATTTTAGATTTGTTGCTGGAGGTGTTTTTGGTTGGATAGGATACGCATTTTTCGATTTTACCGATTGTTCATTTTTAGTGTAAGTTCATTCATATGTTATCGACATGAATATCTAAATGCGATATGGACAATACCGTCTAATGGGCATTATACATTTATTCGCTCTTGCATTGTTGCGTTGTTGATTTATCCATTTACTCAAATCAAATATCTTTGTTGCTTACTAATTGTACGATTGCTCTTTATATTAGGTAATGCTTAATCTGACTGATCTGAAAGCTAATAGATTAAGCTATCATTATGAAACACGAATTTTAGAACTCTGCCAAAAGTAAGGAGAGGTGGTGTGCTTGAAGATGATTCCATGGGAGATCGTCCTTCATCAACAAAGAAACCAAGAATCGACATTGAATTAGAAAATGGAAAAGGAGGAAAAGAAAATAAAGCATCAGTGAATGTTGTACTAGATGATGAAGATGAAAAAGTGCAGATGGTAAGTAATTTTCTAGATAGAATGTCTATATTACATTAGTAAAATTGAAAATCAAGATAAAACTTCAAATTTTCTCACATCCATCTTTCAGTGCCACCAATTTTGCATATTGCAAAATTTATCCTAGTTAAATTTAAAATTTTTATAGATCAATTAAAGGCATTTAATTTATTTACCGCTTCCAGACATTTTCATACCCACTATGGGACGACGCGTGGAATGTCGACTGGTCTCATAAAAAGCTTATTCGTAAGGCGAAACGAATTTTGCCTAGATCATATTTTCCAATTCGAGGTATTCTTTCATGTATTAGTATACTGCGATAAGGTTATTTCAAATAAGAAAAATTTTTTCCTACAAAATTTACTTTTCACACCTAAAACCTTTAATACTGAAATTTGAGAAGCAGTTGAATTCAGAGAAATGTGGGCAATTTTTTAGAGACAAGCATGTAACGACTCAGGCTTATGTCAAATATAAAAGTACTGTTTTCTAGTTATGCTTCGACTACAAGAAAGTGGTGATGCTGTGAATCAAGAAAAATTCATAGAACTATGGAAGAAGGAACTCGAGCAATGCAATCATATCCTTGATGACGAATATTTCAACGTCAAATATTTTTCACAGTTAGCAAAATTTCATTCCCTCAATAACAATTAAAGTTAACAATTGAAAGGTTTTTGCCTAACTCACGAGATTGTGGATAGTTTTTTTTACTGAGAAAATTAAACATGAAATTATTTTAGTTTTGTTGGACCTCAACTTAGCCCAGCATGCGCCATTGTTGGGGCACATATAGCACAGGAAGCAATAAAGGTTTTTTTTTCATTTGAGAATCTGTTTGTTACGATATTGAATTAAAAACTAAAATTTAATTTAATTTTATTCATAAAATTGTTATTCCAAAGTGCTTTTCGTTAGTTCGAATATAGAGGATTAATAGAGGGATTGTTTGATCGTTCACAGCGGAGTTCCAATTTGTTGCTGGTACGATATAAAATACATGTGGGTTTCCCATAAGGGACCTTAACTTTTAAAATTATTCAATCAAGGAACATTTATTCTTTATTCTGTATTCTGTATTCTGAGACTTTTCGGATTGCTTAACTAGAGCTGACTGCTGGCAATGTCTCCTCAACTTATTTCAGACATAATCTAGTATTTATACTTGCATTCGATCTTATGTCGAATTATCGAATTTGGTTGGAAATTCAGATTAATATTCTTAAATTTTAGCAGACACAGTTTCAAATTTTTGGCAATTTTTTTTTAGAAAAACTGAGTTTCAGGCACTTTCGCAGAAGGATGATCCTCTTCGAAATGTGTTCTTTTATTCGGCAATTGATACGAGTGGTGTTGTTTGCCATTTGCCACCAATCGTATAAAATTTTATTGTTGATTTTGGTTATTATATTAATGGATTGACCCTTTATAGATGATCTCCAATGCATTTATTTTATATTACTATTATTGTGCTGACTCGTTTAGGATAATGATGAATATTTCTGTTTTCCGCTTATTTTCGCAGACCGTTTAATTTTCCCCCTGAATCAGTCTATTTTGCCTATTTGCAGGTGGTAGAAGATTTGAGTATTATATACTTCAGATGTCAGATAAACTGACATAAACAACTTCGCTCACATCATTTAAATAAAGTAATTTTATGAAATATACGAGTTTTTAGGTTTTTAAGAATCTCTAACCTGTCGTTGGGAAAATGGGACAGCAGGCGATATTTTTAGACGGCAGAAATGAAATTAACAGACAGTATTAGGAAGTAAGATTAGGGCACTGCTTCAGTTGACTGCAGTAATACAATGTCCAGATGAGCAATAATGAACTGATGATTGATTCCGGTTTTTTTATTGTGCTTCATAATTTTCGTTTTGTTAAATCTGATATGCAAATGGTTCTCACTTTTATTTCCTTTTCTATCCCGTGTCACTTTATCTCTCATGCGTTGTAAAAAAATTTATTTTGTCAATTTGATAAATTTGCTCAAATAAACTTATACCTTTTCTTTAATGACAAATTGTCTTAGCGTTGAATATATGACATCATTATGATTATATTTAAGAGATATGAAGATACCGCTAAATCTCATGTCAAATATTGAATTTATGTATCGAAGTTTGAAGAATTGGCTAATATATATTGCTTGATAATCCAAATAGGGGTGAGCGAAAGTGTGTTGTCTTGTGCGGAGATTAATCTGTGCTATAGTTTATAGTTTGTAAAAAAAAGGTGTAAATCGGCTTGAATTTCTGTGCTTCCAGATAAGAGGATGAAGGTAAAAAAGACAAGGCAAAAACGAAAGTTACTGATTACTGATGGAACGGAAATTATGAAACCTGAGAAAATAATAAGAAGCAAAGAATTGGGAGGAGCCGGATCTGTTGATGATTTTGTAGCAGACGCTATGCCTACCAGAGCTGCTTATCGTGAACAGCTGGAAGTTGGCATTCGGAACCGTTTGTTTATTCTTTTAAGAGTATGTTTTTGAAACTACTTTATATCGTTCCTACGAAAGTCTGTGTATCTGTGCACAAATGTCTTGCGCTTTTCTTTACAATTTTAAGAGCAAAAAAGCTGACTAAGAATCCAAATGATTATTCTGCAAGATTAATTTTAAAAGAATTAAAAAATAGGGAATGTTATATACTTTTTGATTATTTGCAAGACTCCGTTGTCTTTTAACGCACGAATTATAATGATTAAACAATGATAAGCGTATCAAATCATTGATAGCATCAAAAGTAGTTGCTAACAGCATTGAAAATAGAGGCAGTTATATTATTAAAATAATATTCAAATCAATTTGTGCTACACTCTTCCCTTCACATCAGGTGATGGATAACATTGGACTAGCCTATATCAGCGTATGAATCCATCATATACGGATTTATAAATTTATTGGTGTATAAAATAAGGCTTCTGATAATTCAGTTTAATTTGGAATTTTTTTCAAATTTTACGATCAATTCTAATTGAATTAATTTCTTTTGAACTTATCCCTTGCTAGCTGGCCATTTTACTCGTTCATCGTAAAAACGTATTTAGGGTCCAATTGGTTGTGGTAAAACATCGATAGTGAGGGAGATTGCACGTAGTATGAAATTACCATGTCGGACTATACAAATGGGTGAACAAATCGATTCGAAAACTTTGTTTGGAACATTTCATTGCTTGGATATACCTGGTGAATTTTGCTGGAAACAAAGCACCTTCACGAAGGTAAAATTTGTCTCTCCTAAAGTTATTTTCTTCGCTTCTAATAAATTTTGTTGTTGCCACAAGTGGTACCAGCTGTTTTTGATGGATGATGGAGTTGTGTTACCTAAGCTCATCGTATAACCAGTATTTTACGTATAAGTTCCTGACGAGATTAGAATCTCTTTTTTGTGATTCTTGTGAAGGAAATGCGTTTAGCAACGAATCGAAGTTAGGCTCAACGATGATTTTGAGTACTTCTTTAGAACAGCTGAGTAAATAAAATTATTTTGAGAGTAATGATTGTATTCTGTAATTTCATTCATTAACAAATACATCTTATAATTCCTTCCTGAAAATTCTAACCATGTACAAGTATCGAACGTAAGTGAGACAGCAGTCATTCTAGTCATTTAAAAATAAATTAAGTGGATAACTAGCAATGTTATCTTTCTTTCAAGGTAGAGTAATTAAGTGTTTACATGTAAAATTTCGAAAGTTTCAGTGTATTCTTGATAAGGGAATCATACTTTTGGAAGATATCGATTGTGCTTCGGCCGATTTAATATCACAAATAATCAACTTATGCGATAGTCGCGAAGTACGACTAACTTCCGGTGAAACAATACAAATGCATAATGAAGCTTACATTATTGCTACGATGAGGTTTATTTTTCAATGCAAAATTATTAGGAAATAAGTGAGCCAGAAAATGTGGCATAAATACAGCAGTTGCAGAATTTGCAAGATTTTTTTTCAAGTTTTTAGAATATTTCTTTATAAGCTTCTAAAGTTGGTTTTAGCTTGATCACATGACCTTCATTAATTACGAACAAAGATAAAAAAGTAGACAAGACAGCTAACAGTGTGGTTCAGAAAATAATATAATTATATTTTCAGGTGTACAAAGCAGGAAAGAAGTTTCCGATCAGCTGATATTGAATTATTGCTTACTTCTGTTCCGTTTGAAGTTTCGCTTCCACCATTTACTAACAAAGAACTTCATCGTGCTGTTTGCATTTTATTTAAAAGGGTTGCTCCAGTTGCTCAAAAATTGATAACTCTATTCGATGAACTTATCAACAGCCCGGCCAACCAATTAAATGGAAGAAAACTGGGAGCTACGTAAGTTTCTTTAATAGTTTTAATTTGTTTTCAAAGGAAAATGCTAGTGAAATTTTAGCTAGAAACAATGCTAAAAAAACTCAGATGTATTATTACAGGGATTTATTGAAAGCCTGTGCACGTGTTAACGACTTGGATGATCTGTCGGACCCGGTGGCTGTTTTTCATGAATTGGTCGACTGTTGGATAATCCATTGCCGCCGACAGGAAGATGTTTTTGCGCTGTCGGAAATAATTGCCAGCAGTTTGTCTCTGAATCATGACCAACTGATATATCAGCTAAACTTCCGATTACCTGAAATTTCAGTAACGCAAAACAGCATGAGATGTGGTCGAGTAAATCTGCAAAGAAATCGAATAGCGGCAGCAAGAGAGAGGTAAAAATGTTGCTTTCTAAAATAATTATTAGAATTTTAAGAAACCTTGTTCTATTAAATTTTATAACGAAGTGGAGATATGTGGGAATTGGGGAATGAGGATATTCTTCAGGGACAGGGAGTTGAAATTATAAGTTTTCTACAATATTAATGAATTGGATCAATAATTGGAAATTGAAATGAAGAACGATATATTGGTATCGTATACTCAGAAAATATTGTTATGGCGCGGGGCTTGGGTTGACCCATTCAAAAATTAGAAACAGAATTCATGGAGAGTGGAGAGTTATGTAAGGAATAAATGCAAAGTTTTGTTGCGTTTAAATAAAAATATATTCAGCGTAGAGACTGCCAGCAATGATTCAATGCTGAATCATTTACTTGTTCAGTAAATATATGTTACCGGGATCGGTTAGGACAAGTTGATTTTATTTTGGAAATTGAAATTTCAGCAAGGTTATTCGTTTTGGCATCACACGTAACATATGTCAGCTATTGGAACGGATAACAGTTTGCATAAGTCGTATGGAGCCAATACTGCTTGTTGGTGAAACTGGTGTTGGTAAAACAGCCATTATACAGCTATTAGCAGATCGTATTGGTACCACTATTCGAATAGTAAATCTCAGCCAACATTCGGATTCATCCGATTTAATTGGCGGGTAAGTATTTCAATCTCAGTTCAGACTTCAGGTAATTTTAATTTGCTCCTTTTATTCATTTATGCATACCTTATTTGCTCAGTATGAAGCGGCATGTATTTCTGGTGATTTATTGACATTTTAGGTATAAACCGGTGTCAATACCGTATTTGTTAAGACCACTAAAAAAAGAATATGATGATCTATTTGCTGCAACATTTGATTTGAAGAAAAATGAAAAATTTTTGCGTCATTTGGAGGTAAATTTTTTATTTTTGGAAGCATTTTTTGGATAGAGAAAATTTTAATCTAAGAGATTTGAAAAAATTAATGTTTTGGAAAGATATGACATGTAGGCAATAATTTCTTGCTTATTAATTTTGCGCAATCCACTATTCTGATCGCTTCATTCTGGTCGTCACACAAAACCCAATGCGACTAAATTATAAGCCAATATGTGTCCAACTCATTATGTTTGGAAATGTAACAATGTTGTATGTTTTAATAAAATGAAAAATTGCGAATAAAACAGTAAAGCTAAACAAAGTGGAAATGTTTGTATTGGTGTGTCAGCAATGTGACTTACTCTTAGCGCAGTTCTAAAGATGCCAAAAAAAAACCAAATGAAATACTTATTGTAGATGTGTTTGTCAAATGGACGATACAGTGACTATGCAAAATTAGTCACGGAAATAGCACGTCGCACATTAAAAATGTCATCGAAACATAACTCTCTCAGGCTGTGGGCGAAGTTACTTGTTAAAGCAGAACGTTGTGCAGAATCATTGAAAGCTTCAGCCGTTTCATTTGCATATGTTCGTGGAGCAGTCGCTGAAGTAAATCACTAAAATACTTCATTTTTCTTGAAATTTTAATCTAAGATTTCAGAACTTCGCTTTTTTCAGTTTTAGATAAACTTTTTTCAATCTACAAATATTTTACTGTATGAAGTTACGTTTATTCAAAACTATCCTTTGTTGATTTAGGCTGCTGAACGAGGTGAGTGGCTTCTGGTTGATGAAATTAATTTAGCTACACCGGAATGTCTGGATTCTGTGGTACGCTTAATTGAGGACCCAGAAAATAGACATCCAGATTTTCGTTTGTTTGCCTGCATGAATCCTGCCGGTGATGTGGGGAAACGAAATCTGCCAGCTGGAATAAGGTGAAGAGATTTTCGAGAAAATTTAAAATTTTTCTTAAAAAATTTTTAATTTTTTAAAAATAATTTGGACGGTATCAGTTTACGTTTTTATGTTTTTGCAGAAGTCGCTTCACTGAAATTTTCGTACACGAAACTACAGAAATAGAACAATTACATGTGATCGCACAGGCTTATCTTCCGTCATTTCATGTTGCAAATATATCCACAATGCTAGAACTCTATCAAGCATTGCGTATAACTTTTCCTGGAAAATATAGGTTTGTTCTGAGGCGTTTGCTCTTTAAGCCAACTAAGTTTAATTTAACATCTTTGTTGTAACTGCCTTTCACATAGAATATCGGAAATTAATGTTCTGCATACACCAGTTTTTCCAGCTTACGGACTTTATGTCGTGCGTTGGCATTCACGGCAGAAAATATCTTTGGAAGTGATATACGTAACATGTATGAAGCGATATCGATGTCCTTCATGAGCGATCTGAGTGCGGAAGATCAAATAATGGTTGAGAAACTTATTCGAAGTAAAATGAACAAAGTCTCGTTGGATAAAATGAAGACGAAATTTACCGATGATCACATGTATGTATCACTGACATATTTCATTAATTACGATCATTGCTTCTTTTCATTTAGTGCTTCGAGTCATTTACTAAATGTACCAATTTGCTTCGTGGAGTTATAATTTCCATTTTTTTCTGGTTCATTTTATTGTTCTTTTTTTGTAGTGAAGTTGAAGGATACTGGATCCAAAAAGGAGATGCCGAACCACAGGATGATCCCAGTTATGTTTGTACGGCATCAGTTCGGAAAAACTTATCCCATCTTGCTCGAGTCATTTGTAGTGGCAAATTTCCAGTATTACTGGAAGGTGAAACATCATGTGGGAAAACAGCCATGGTTAGTTTGAGATTTGCAACTGAATTGAATTAAATTATGGCATTCATTTTATTGTTCTTTTTTTTTGCAGTGAAGTTGAAGGATACTGGATCCAAAAAGAAAATGCTAAGTGTCATTAATTTAATTCATTTCTAAATCATTATAGAATAGCAATTTACAATTACATAAATTCCAGTTTAGAGTTTTTGGACTATATAAAAAGTTAGGAGATAAAGCTAGTCGTAATTGTGAAAAATGTTTCCTTACTCATTTATGCATTTTCATATTGTTATTCTATGATTTAGTAAAACCTGTGCTTAGAATTTTTAATATTCATTGATTTTCAACGTTCGAGTTTAAATCTTAAATAAGAATAATATTTAGATAATGCACCTTGCTAAAATTACTGGAAACACTATTATTCGGATTAATAACCATGAACATACCGATCTTCAAGAATACATAGGATCCTATGTACCTGATGGTGATGGTCGTTTCGTATTCGTAGAAGGTCCATTGGTAAAAGCTGCTCGGAATGGACACTGGATAATTCTTGATGAACTAAATCTTGCACCAACTGATGTTATTGAAGCTCTCAATAGAGTATGTTTTCTGATGAAATCTTTTTAAGCATTGAAGGGTAATGCAATCGTATTGAATCATATTTTTTGGATTATGCATGACCTCGACCTCTTTCATCAGCTGTTCGTCCTTCTTTAACTTGTAAATGCTAAGATTTAAACTTACATTTGCTCATTTTTTAATTTCAGTTGCTAGATGATAATCGTGAGTTGTTTGTTTCTGAAACGAATACGGTCGTAATGGCTGATCCTCAATTTCGTTTATTTGCAACGCAAAATCCCGTTTGTACTTACGCCGGTCGTAAACGTCTCTCACGTGCACTGCTCAATCGTTTTGTCATTCTGCGATTTGACCAACTGCCATACAACGAATTGGCTGAAATGGTCATCGTTAGGTAGCAATAATTTTCCAAGCTTCTCTATCAAATTATATTAAAAATTCTTCACCATCATCTTGAATCAATTATATGCCGCAGAAGTAACCTAAAGGTTTCTCGAAACCTTCTTGAAAAAGGAACACGGTATCGGAGTTGAAGTATTCCTTTTTCTCTTAATCTACTAAACATGCTGTTTTTCGTTTAGTCCATTTGAGCTAAATCGAGTAAAGCTGAGCAGTGTTTCGGTACATATCGTCAATGTATTCGTGCTACACTTCAGCCTACACCGTTTTCTTAACATGATGATGAAATTTATTGAATACATTTGGGAAACCGAATTCCAATCCTTTTTCGAATGCTCTTTCCAGTTGTAAAATCGCGCCATCCGCTGCACGAACAATGGTTTCGGTATTCTGTGACTTACGTGCTTTACGTAGCGCAGTCGGCGTTTTCTCAGCCAGTGATGGGTTGATGACGCTTCGTGATTTATTCAGGTGGGGACAGCGACTTGGAGGTTCTCATCAGAATGACTGGCGCCAGTGTTTAGCTGAGCATGGTGAGTTTTTTCCTTCATTTCCACATACTTCGCTGTAATAAAGTTATCAATTCTTTGATTTGTATTTTTGAATTACGCAAAATTAAGCTTAGGAAGCTGGTTAAGATTTTAGATTTAGTGTCATGAATTCTATTTAAATATTATTTAAAAAGCTGATCGTATTTCAATTATTTTTATTTTTTTTTTAATGTGTCAATGTTTTTTAGAGATGCCTGATTTTGTATTTGCTTCTCTCATTTTTGAAATAATCACTTACTAAAAATTGAAGGAATGTTGAGTTGCAGGTTTTTTGTTGCTTGGTGCACGATGTCGTAATACAGCCGATGTTGAGTGTGTAAAGAAAATATTGGAAAAAAATTTAAAGCATAAAATAAACGTTGAGCGTTTGTTTGCCAGTGACTCAGACTATCTGCCGCTCGAATTTCGTTCATATTCAGCTGTGAACAATATTGTTTTAACCAGTAGTATTCGTAGAATGCTTGTTTTGGTTTCACAAAGTTGGCATTTTGATGAGCCGGTTCTAATCATCGGTGAAACTGGGTGTGGTAAAACAACGATTGCACAGATGCTTGCAAAGGTGATTGATTCTTTTGTTTTCTAATAGGATGGAAAAACATTTATACGTGGAGTTAATCTCTTCCTTGATTGTCTCGATCTTCTTAGGGATTTAGGAAAAAGGGCTACTGATCTTTCACGATGGTTTTATAGAAATTTCTGGCTTTTCATCATAATGAAGCTTTTGAATCAGCTGAGGGACTATATTTATCAAAACTCAGCATTCATTAAATGTACAATATAATAGTTAAAAAATGTTGCAGGAGAAACTGTTGGCTTTGAATTGTCATGAGCGAACAGAAGCTTCTGACTTTCTAGGTTCATTACGTCCAGTGGGTGAAGGTACATTTAAATGGATGGATGGCATAGTCGTACAGGCAATGAAAGAAGGTCGGCCACTGCTCATCGATGAGATCTCGCTGGCATCTGACTCGGTTTGTTGTTCTTTTCTGTTTTTTTTCTTGATTTGATTTCACTTATTAGTTTAACTGAATTACTGAAATCATTTCTGTTTTGGTGATTAGGTGCTAGAGCGGCTGAATCCTTTGTTGGAACCATCTCGTTCATTGTTTCTCAATGATGGCGGCTTATCAGGTGGTGAAGTGAGGGCAAAAAATGGTTTCAAAATTGTAGCAACTATGAATCCCGGTGGAGATTATGGTAAAAAAGAGGTTTGTTCTGTTTAAGATTTCAAATACATTTCAAATTTTTAATTCCCAAAATTCAGAAGAATAACGAGAGTTTGGGCTCAGGTTTGTGAATCTGCGTTTTTCGCAAATTCTTGGAACCGTCATTGAGTTATTAAAAACTTTTGAATGTTCGGTATGGAAGCAAAATTCTTTGTTTTTTCTCTTATTATTTAATTAGATAATTTCAAAGCGAATTGTTCAAATAGTTCTTCTGATTCCCTTATAGCTTTCAAAAGCGCTGAGAAATCGATTCACAGAAATTTGGTGTCCATCTGATGTATCCGGTGATGATTTGAGTAATATCGTGGATCGACTACTGAGTACAACAGCACTACTGGATGAGAATGATTTACGGTTAAAAGTTAACAAATGTATTGTGCAATTTGTGCTATGGTTTGATCGTAAATTTTCTCATCTGTTAAGGTTTGTAAAATTTCGGATTAAATGCTAGATAGAAGGTTAAATCTCGGTAAATGTAGGACTTGTCAAACTTGCAATTTTGATTTCAAAATTTTTGTTTGATAATGAATAGTTTCGGTGAAAGAAAATTGAGCAAAACAAAATCTGTAATAACTTTCAGGAATACAATAACAATTCGTGATGTAGTAGCAGTTACACAGCTTGTTATTGCTGCGTTGTCACGATCTAATTCACCATTCTCTTCGATTTACCATGCTTTTTCGGCAACTTTTTTTGATGCTTTCGGTACTTTATCGACACGTATCAGTCTAGATTGCGATGCCCTAAAAAAAAAGGCTATTGATCAAGTGAAAATTTTTTTCTGCGAAAGTTTACTTTTTATTTCGTTTGTATTTTACAAAAAGAAGGTGGCTGTGGAGTAGTAGAAATTGCCGATTCAGGATGAATTCAGCATTAATTTATTTACATATAGTTTAAAATTATTTCTACGGATTATTTAAGAATTAGGTTACATATACTGCAAGGTATCCAAGTAAAATGAATATCTTTATATCTCTTGGAAAACATCTAGAACTTCATATTTGCAGCTCTGTCAAATTATGCAACGGGAATTGGGTAGTATCTGTGATGTAGCATCGCTTTTGTTACCGGCTACATTGCATTTCGATGAAAAAGATTCTCACAGTTTCATTGTCGGAGATTTTCATATTCCTTTTGGGCTAGCCAAACGATTTGTGCCCAAAAATTTTACATTTAATGCGCCGACATGTAGGCAGAATATTTTCAGGTTTGTTTGTTACGTATTTAGCAAATAAAATAATGATGCTGTATTTATTTTAGTTTTTCAGTCTGCTCTATTTTAAAATAGCTTATACTGCATATTTTGTGGATAGTTGAATTATTCTCTCTCATTATATTTCAATTAAACCGGGACTTTGAAATAGATTCCTTACTAAGTACAAGTCAAAAGTCGGCCAAAGGATGAGGTTTTAGCGATGAACGATAAATAATTCATGAGTATTCGCTGTTGTTTTAAGATTTGTCAAAATAAAAGTTATAGTTAATAAAAAAGGATATTCCTTTGCACGATCTATGCACTATATTGAAATTCTTCGAAGTACTAATCAAAATGCAATTTTTGCATAACAGTATGTTTATAGGCTTGTACGTGGACTTGCGGTTGATAAACCAATATTACTTGAAGGTCCTCCAGGTTGTGGTAAATCAAGCACTGTTGTTGCTTTAGCTGCTGTAACTGGCCATGCACTAACTAGATTAAATTTGTCAGAACAAACGGTAATTTTTTGTTTGTCTTCTGTCTTCTTTTTGTTTTTAACTTTTATTATATTAGAAAACAAATTTAGGTCTATTATAACCGATTCTTATTGGAAATCAAGGGTATTGAAAATTCACACTAACAAATAACTTCGCAAGGCATGATGTTGCTTTGAATCTTACAAGTGTTTCAGGATTTGGCAGATCTCTTCGGTTGCGATGTGCCGGTTATTTTATCAGATGGTACACCATCTTTCAAGTGGAAAGATGGACCTGTTTTGCATGCAATCAAATCGAACCAGTGGGTTCTTCTAGATGAGGTGCAAAAGATTTTAAGTTTTTCAATGCTTACGACATGGCTTTTTCATGTATCTGCATACTAACTACTCTTAACATCAGTACCATTCATCTTAATTTTGAAGTTGATGATTAATTTAATATCGAAAATTGAATAATTTCAATAATATTTTTTTAACGCGTGCATCATAAATGATATTTTTAAGAGGCGATGCACAAATTATAAATGATATTTTAAGATGCATGGTTATAGACTTGAGGTGCTGTTTACAAAGATTGAGGTATTGAGTCGACAATATCGAACTAGATTCGAGAGTTAAATTATTTAAGAGCCGAACTTATTTGAATTCATTTAAGATGAATTTGGCATCTCAAAGTGTTTTGGAAGGTTTGAATGCATGTTTCGATCACCGTCACAATCTTTACATACCAGAACTGAACCGAACCTTCGATATCGGTATCGACGACAAGAAAACACGTTTCTTTGCATGTCAAAATCCATGCAGTCAAGGAGGAAATCGGCGAAAGCTACCAAAATCGTTTGTTAACCGCTTCACATCTGTATGTACTCTTTGATATTCAAAAAATAAATTTTGAGACTTCATAATTTTTAAGTCTTTTAGAAAACTGTGTGCAGCGCTAGTTGTTCATTTTATTTGAAGCTTTTAATATTGTATGGGGTATGGTATGGTCCTCTTCTTACTGTCAAAAAACATGAGTTGATGATAACTTAAGGGCGCGATTGATACATTGTATTTGGATATCCCAGTAGATGTTAACATCTGCATCATTCGTTTTTAAGTAAATGAATCAATGGATACAAATCTGAAACAAGTAATCTGAAACAGATAAGAAGTTTTCAGATTTACGTAGCCGAAATGAATGCATCAGATTTTTTCGAAATTATTAAGAATTCATTTGGATCTGTATTGGCTGATGATGTTATCCAACGTATAGTTAACGTGAACAGTTCAATAGCAAGTCTTATGGCAGACGATCCACAGTTTCTAAGAAAAGGATCGCCGTTTGAGTTTAATTTGCGTGATTTGTTGAGATGGGCACAACTAACGGTTGAAGTAAGTTAAAATATTTTTTTGTTTAAAAGTAGAACTTAAGATGTACCTTTCGGATTTCTGATGATTTAGTGAACCTTTTCAATCATTTAAAGGAACGTGCAGTTGTTCAATTGCACATTGCAGTAGATGTTTCGCAAACCATACTTTAAATCAACTTTATAAAAGTGCTTGCCAAGCAGTTTGTTTTTTCCATTTCGTTTTTCTTAAAAGACATAAAAACAAGCGCTAATGCGGTGCCATAGAAGCAGAGGTAGTGCATTCTTCGGTATTTTAAGCATGGATGGAAAATATTTCATTTAGGTAGATGGCAGCTTTTGAAAACTTTTGGAAAGTATAATACTTTTTCTTTTATTTTGTAATATCTTGTGTTTGTAGAACGATGGCGATGTTGCATTTGGTTTTGATTTATTATATATATGGCGATTACGTAGTAATGTTGATCGACAAAAGGTAAGTTTGGCCTTGTCAGCCCCTTTGATTAGTTTAAAAAATTTAAAAAAATGACTGGTGCAGTACATCAAGAATGATTAGTGTTGTAATATAGAACTTATTCATATAAAATCTCCATAATAACTCATCGGATTTACAACATTTTGTACAGGAAAAATCTATTACAACATGGATTTTTTCTTTTCCTTTCCCTCTTTCATCAATATTGCAGATGCGAGGGTTGTTTTATGAATGTTTTAAATTTAAATGTGTGGAAGCTGTAGCATCACTTTCATTGATTGATTCATATGTCCGTATTGGAAAAGTAGAACTGGAACGATCAGGCGCAATCCGCAGACAACAAAATATGTAAATTTATTTCATTTCCCATATCATTTTTCTAACTTATTATTCCTCATTTAATTTTTTAAAGTCACATTTAACCTAGTTGTTTTAAAATTGGATTTGATTAATGTGATTTGAAATGAAATTATATGAATCACTGTTTCTTCAGGAAATTATTGTCATCACAAATGCGATTGCTGAATAAACTTGCCGTTTGCGTGAAAATGAATTGGCTTACTTTAATTGTCGGGAAAGCTGGTTGTGGGAAATCAACAGCTGTGAGGATCTTGGCATCCTTGGTTGGAAAAGAGCTTTACACAATATATCTAACTTCGGAATCCGATTCACTCGAACTTCTTGGATCGTTTGAGCAGGTTGCGAGAAATTTTGACTTCAAATATTCGCAATTGGTTTTTTATTTCGGTCAAATTTTTGCGACTAATTAATGCCGTATAATTACCTTTTTATTTTTATTAGAATCATAATTTCTGGAAGCCTGGGATAAAATTCATGATTTCATCGATGTTAGTGTATGCTCTTTGCATTAAATTATCAGATCTTTGCATTACACTCAGTCATTTCATTCTGCTACACCGGAAGATTTTTATGAGCAATTTTGCATATTTTTCAATCCAAGATTATGGTGTCTGCACTATTAAGGTCACCGATTATGTGAATTTCACTTCCATAAAGCAACATTGTTTGAATTTGCTTGAACAATTTCCGGATTTATTAAATGATGTAAATAATGCTGAAGATATACTTACTTTGCGACTAGCTTTGCAAACCGCAATGCTTCTTGTCGATGAAGGTTTGTTTTTTAATTTTAGAGCTTTTTTTCGTGGCTATCTGAATTGCTTAAAACAGAAATTAATTTCCACTAATTTGTATTCTAGCGTAAAAAAATGCTTGTTTGGAAAATAATGAAGAATCGAAAATATAAAAGGGTTTTTAAATATTATAGATATTGCGAAAAAATTGTCAAAATACGACAAAGAATTGGGCAAAAATAAAATGCGTTTTGATTGGCTTAACAGTCGTTTTGTAAATGCATTTATTAATGGTTATTGGATTTTGATTGAAAATGTCAATTGTTGCAGGTTACTTATATCTTAATCACTAACTTCGAACTATTTTTTAGTTGTTTCGTTATCTCTCTTGTATTCATTGTTGCATTCGTTTTAGTGCGGCAGTACTGGATCGATTAAACGCTTGTTTGGAAAATAATGGAGAATTAAATTTACAAGAATGTGGTGGCGGTGATGTCGTAAAAGCACATAACGATTTTCGGTTATTGTTTGCTGATTTTACTTTTATCGTTGAAGATTAGTTAGCATACTGAAAATATTAGATTAACTAACATATTTTTAAGGAACAGTCACATTTTCGCTTCGAAAACACTTTTTTTTCGAAAAAAAAGGTGTTGTCTAAATTTAATTTTACAATTTTAAGTGATTTCACAAATTTAGAGTTTTTTTTACTATGGATGATGATTACGGCAGCGTTTCACGAGCTATGCGTAATCGTTCAGTAGAATTATATTTACTTCCTGATGATTGCGCTTGGTTCAAAATAGCACAAGATCTGGGGGTATGTACTTGTTGTCTCTTTTTATTATATAGTAAGAAAATTTGACTTGTTTGCTTTTCCTTGAAAATTGCTAGCCATAAAAGGAGGCAGCTTCCTGGTTTTACTTTGGAAAAGAATATTTCAATTTTTCGCGACAATTGCTTTTCCTTTGTAAATTGTGTTTCAAGAATATGGTAATGAATACGGAAAACCGAGATATTCTCCGGATTACACCAGCAATGATGCAAGCATGTGAGCAGCTTTCATGTTGGGAGTTGTTGAAATTAAAAATGCTTCTAAAGGCGAAGGATATGGATTTTGAAAATGCTATAAAGGTCAGCTTTCATGTTGGTATTTCCATTGGAAACGGTAACAACCAGTTTTGGTTTTGGTAAAATTTCTAATTTTTTTAGAGAGGAAAAGGAAAGATTCATAAGGCAGAACCAAAACAAAAAACTAGCAACTTTAAATTGCGCGGCAAATCAAATAATTGAGCTTCAAATTTCAGCATTTCAAAACAACTATGAGTGAGGAGGCTATGGAAATTGATGAGAACACGGAAGAAACTTTTATCGTTTATCCTTCACTAGATACCGATTTCGCTGCCACATATAGCAAATGGAAAATTCTAGTTTGGTCGTATGTAAGTCAACATGATTGGATACTTGGTCTTCTATGGGCTACATTTTCTGTTCCATTCAAACAACTGAAAATTGAGGAAATGATCGGACTGTTTAAATGCACAGGTAGCTTTTTTAAGTATATTTCATTAAACAGTTGGCTCTCAAAAAAATACAGGTAACTGGCATAAATTATTATTATTATTATAATATATATATCATTATTCTAAAATATTTTGTTATAAATTCATCGGCTGATTTGTTAATAATATTTTATTTTTTTAGATGAGAAAGCAAAATATAAAGTTATTGAAGCTGTTCAAAACCTGAAACAAAATAGAATGTTGAATAATGACGAACGTTTTGATGGTCCTCCAACATTGCGCATTACAAAACCCCCAGATACATATGTGGACAATGACAGGTATCGTATTGCTTACCGACTAATGAAAATCACTTCACAGAACAAAAAACAAGTTGTAAATATTCAGAGCAAAACAAATTTTTTTCGCGGATTTCCCGACTTAAATTGTACTTATTATGAAGGTTAAATTGTATTCATCTATAAAAGTTTAACATTGCTTAATTTTTAATTTTGGCTTATCAGCATTTATGCTTATAACATAATGATAGGTTAAAATGCTTGGCAATCAAAGTATGAAGTGATGAGAGCACAGAACCCACATAATGATAGGTTAAAATGACTAATTCTGGTGTTAATTATGCGTTAAATTCATATTCCATTTTTTATTTGTAACATTTTGAGGATGATTTCCATAAACAAATATATTAACAATTTTCCAGATTCATCATCGGAATGTGCGCTTTGTGGACAAAGTTTAGTCTGGATAAAATTTCGCCTGAGAAAAGATCTGCCGTTGACATGAGCAACCTTTTTGTTAAAAGTGAGTTAAGATTTGGATTTACAAAGAATTCCGTAGGATATTTCCAAAACTTTTCTATACCTACTGTGGAAACTATTCGATAATTCCAGTATCTATATATTTCATAAAAAATGAGGTAGCATGTAGGCCGCTCAAGTTTTTATTTATTGGTCTGTTTGTTTTTCATGATTAGTATTCTTCTTATTGAAGTTTCTGATTCGGGTGTTCAACTATTTTTCAACACTGTTTAGCTTATTCTACTTCACAATGATATATTTAGGTTGGAGCATAACAGAGCCCAATAAAAGTAAATCATGAAGAAACGGTAAAATTTTGAAAATGTTGAATTTTTAGGAAAGGTTCGAAGTGATCAACTTCCCTCTCCCGCAATTTCATATCTAAAAGAATTACTTGATGAATTATATGTATATATTTCGAACTTTTCTCCAGCGGATTCTACAGTCTTGGATTCATGCTCAGTAATTTTTATTTTGTTGAGGGCATTAATGTTTTTATCAGCAAATACAAATTATTAATTGCTTTTTCATGCACTTTGTAAAGAATGTTGAACTTTTACCATGTTGAATTTCGAATGCACAATTCTTCGTGTAACATTAAGGTTTTAGATTTTTTGGAATATCATGCTTTTCGTGGAAGCATGCCATCAACGAATGGATTTACGAAGTGCATGTGCTCCGCTTCATCTTGCATGGCAGCGTTTAAATGATTCTTCTTATTCCAATATTTGGAAACAGTAAGTTATTGAGAAACTTCCACAAAACTTTTTCTAAAAATGTCACAGTTTCAAAGTTAGTGCAATTCATTCAAATTGTGGTTTGCATTCATCTATTGTGAAATGACAAATATCGTAATGCACAACTAGAGTAATTTGCAAAGTAATGAAAACTAGTCTGGGGTGGTGTATTGCTAGAAGGCACCATTTACTAGTCATAGCGTTATGGCTCGGTTTCGGGGTGCGGAGTTCAGTGAGATGGGCAATGATGCATGCATAAGGGTAATTTGCGTCTGAAATTGCTGATGTACGGTTTATCAGTGCGCTGAGCCTGCATTTTGTCAATTCAAAAGAATTGAGGAAACGGGCTATTGGTTAAAATTTCACGTGAATATATATAATTGCATGTTGCAGATTTACTGTATCATATTGGGGAAATTATTGCATAATATACATGTAAATGACATAAGTGATGCTGATGTAATTTAGGTGGTCCACAGGTTTATGTTGTGCTGCAACTGCCATCGATAAAATGTGGATGACTGATAAGAAAGCCTCAGAGTGTTACTCCAGCTTTTATAAACGTTGTAGCTTTTTTGAACCTTTCCGGAACTATAATGAGTGGAGAAAGGTTCGACATGTTTAAATTTATTATTTTAGGTTTGATAGTATGTATATTCTTTTTTATATTTTTTTGCAGTAAGAATTAAGATTATTTTAATTCTTCAGAAACGCAGAAGATAGGTTTTTAATTTTCATTTTTTTTATCTAAACTTTTTAAATGTCAAAAACTTCACAAATTTTGAGATATAATAAGTTCTACGAGACAGTTTATTCTTTTGTTGCAGTATGAAAACAAGCTCGAAATTTTGAATGTAAACAGTACTGCAGTGGATAATGGAAGCTGTTTAACGCAGCAAGATACTAATGGAATGCAAAAATGTCATGCTGATAAGAATAGTGTTTTAAGCGTAGCGCTGAAATTGATGACAGATATTTGCTGCGGTTTTGCGATTTTGAATAGCCATGTTGGGAAACAGGTAATTATTTAATTTTGTATATGCGAATGGTGAACTGGTTTAATAGGAATAATCTGATGGCTTTCAATTGCGTGCTGCAATAATGGTATAATGGGACGTGCGATGTGAAAACATTTATTACATAATGCACTGCGTGCACTCTTCCATTACAATAGGCATGCATTTTATCAATTATTCTTTTCATTGGTCTTTTATAGATATTACTGGAGTTGTTGCCAATATCAGCGCATCATCCTTTTGAGCTTTGTCGTTTGGTATGGTTAAATCTTAAAGATGAAAAGTGGTCACAGGTTGCATGTTTTACACAGTATCTTTCTTCGAACTTTGCTGTTGAGGAAATTCCGATTGCCTGCAAAGTAAGTTTATTGAAGTTTTCTAGTAGTCTTCTGTATGTGTATGTATACTGAATTTTGCACCATTCATCAGATAACTTTCGAGATAATTTTATTTGAAAAACTGAAACTTAGTTTTTTATGATTGTTCAATTTTTAATTACCATTATTATTTGATGCTAAACCTTGGTGTATGGAGATAGGATTAAGTACATGGAAATGCATTTTGATATCTAGCAAAAAACTGATTTTCTTCGTCAGATATTATTGAAACACAGCTTAGATAAAATAACTTAAGGAATAGAGCTTTTAGTCGTGACACAAATATAAATTTCAATTTTGTGATTAAATTTGTTGCTTCATGATATATAAATTTCGGTTTTACAATAATTTAAATTTTATAATTTGTAATTATAATTAAATTTAAATTTGCTGAGAATTTAATATTGCTTCTAGAATATTGATCTTGCTTGGGTCACTTTGGGTACGGAATTATTCTCATCGGTATGGCGTTCGATGGGTTTTCAGTTATCTTCACGAGAGATTACACTAGCACAATTTGGTGATTTCCCAATTCAACGAAAACATTTATGCACCTATTTCTGGAAAATTGGAGTTCATTTGAAATCGTTTAAATTGAAGTACAAGTGAGTCTAGTCTTAATCACGTCATCTTAGCTGTATTTGTTGCTGTTTTGTCATTGAAGCATGATCATTATAAATTTTCCAAAATTTAGCTTTTCTAATGTGCACTAAAATTTATTGCGCTGCGGATGAGTTCTACTTATTCCCCATCTTATTGTGATTCGAGATTGATCACTTTTTGACGGTAACAGAGTATTATTTAAGGCATATTTGCATCACATGATTAAAAGATCAAAAAGACAGGAGCAGTTGCTTCTTCACTTGTTAGTAGTGTTCTGAAGTAGAATTGTGAGATGAGCTTACGATAAATCATTTTAGAGTAGGTTGTAAATTTTGGTTTTATGAAAGATTCTCCAAGAATATTGTTTAGCAATTATTGGTGAAATTCAGGATTTTCAATAGATAGTTATTTCAGGGAAAGGCTTCTAACTGTGGCTAATTATTTTGAATCATTGCTGGATTCGCCATCTTTTATTAATTCATCCACCAACATTACTTTGTCAAGCTTAATGCAGCGATTGGAAATGATCACTTGTGCGTTGTTACCACTATCGGTCCCGCCGAGGAACTGCATTGACCCGCTGTTGAGCGATAAAATGAATTTCAATTATTTGATGAATAAGGTTAACTTTTTTTTCGTTTAGAGAAATTGAAAATTTTCAGTTTCATTGTTTATTGTACTTTTTTCTATTTTTTAATATTTGAATTTAGAAAAAATTGCTTGAAAATATTATTGGCGTCTTGCAATCCTATCAGGGAATAGTCAGTGGTCAGATGGATTTGGCATTATTTTCAAATTCCAAGCATCCGTTCATTAGTACTCTTCTAAATACGTATAATTCTGTAACGAAGGAATTGGAAAACTATTCACAAAATACAGTTTCTTTTCGTCCTCATTATACAGACGTAAGTTTTAAAATTAAATCCGAACAGAATCTGCCTTTACTGTTTTAAAATAATTTAAGCTATCGTTGACATTCACAGTTTAATTTTTCTTAATTTTTCTTTTGACCCAGTTGTTTTACGAAATAAATGAGAAGGCTACTGCCTTGCTGTTGCTTAGTATCATGTAGCCAACTTTTTAGCATGACGATTTTCGAAAGACTACTCACCTTTTTTACTCATCTTTTAGAGAATACGCATTTTTTTCTGATCTAGGAATTGTTTTAGAGCATCAACTTGACTGGTTTTTCTCTCTCTCTCTCTATATATATATATATAATACCTAGAATTGTACTTTTTTGACAACCCGTGTCATTATATATGCATTACATTTCTGATTTCCGAGTTCACATTTATCACATCGATATATATACATATTGTTAGCGTTAATTATTGCAATTTCAAATATATTAGATGAAGTAGAGTCAGTCTATGATTTTCTTAAGGTTTATTTTGAAAAAATTATTTCACCTAATCTCCTCAAAATTTTTCATATATTTTAAAATTTTACAGATTATTTTTCATGATTTACAGTTTCCATCACTGGCGATAACAATGAATTCTTTCCTTGCAACAGTTATTGAACAGCATCGCACATTTTCCCTTATCGATTTGGATCACCTAGATAATCTATCGGATGATAACGTTCGAGTGACGGTGGCGCATATTGATAGCTTTTTGACATACGTCCAGTCTTTCTACAATGTATGTTTTTATCATTTCAAGAACAAACAAATTAATAAAAATATGTCTATTTCTTACCTTTAGATTCTTATTTAGATTAATCACAATGCATGTTCTGTATCTTTTTTTCAGAAAACATTTTCTGAATACAGTGCCTTTACGGATATCATCTGTCCGTTTTTCATGTTTTTAAATATTTTGGTGGCAACGGTTTCATACAAGCGCTTTCATATAATTCGGTTAATGAATTTACGCAATTTGATTGGTACCTGCAACTTCCCAGCCAAGTTTTCGGTAAATTTTGACCCAGTTGTTTTACGAAATAAATGAGATTTGGGGATTGTTTGGTTGGTCAGTAAATGAAACTTGAGTAGAGAAAATCGTATTATTGACGACGATGAAGATAAATATAATTTAGCTTGATGATGTAGAAGTAGCGTAATACTTTTAATGGTTAAAAGCCATCTTCCGTTTTCAGAATGAAATAACTAAATATAAATATTATGGCCAGAGCGTGATCGTCAAAGCAAAAAGCCATAAATGCATACTGATGTTATCTAGGGAAGATAAAGATATGAAATAACATGAAGAGAATCACTCTTTTTGTTGAAAATCATTCTTTTTGTTATTTTTACAGTTTAAATGGAACTGCTTGAATAATTTGCCGGAAAGTGATATTTTATACAAATGGTGCATCTCGGAGAAGACGATAATGCCAAAAAGACTGCAAAAGGAATTAGTTTGTCTTTCTCTGCAGAAATATAAGCAAGACAGGGAATGTTTCGCTAATCCCAAAGAGATTATGGTCAAGGAAATTATTGAATGGATTAGTGAGTGACATTTTGTAATTTAAAAGATAATGACTGGAATTGATGGAGCAGTAGTGTGAATCCTTCAGTTTACATGTCGCGCTGTCATCAACATTTAGTGCTAGAAATTTCAAATTAATATCAATTAATATCATTTGGACCATTTTCAAATGTAAGTAGCTTTAATCTGGATCAAAATTAATTTTTCGTGTTTTTATTGATTCGTTCAATCAATTCTTAGAAAGTAGAAGGTCGGAAATTTAGAAATATATTTATGTTTTTGTCGAAAGTGATGTTTTGCAGAAAATGAGTGGTCGAAATGGTTTGAAGCTAATACAGAAAAACAAGAACAAGCATATGTTTATCGGAAAAGCATTAAACATGAAGAAGAAGGGCTTGATGAAGACGACATTAAGGTAATGAAAAATTGGTGAAGCAATTTTTGAGGAATAATGCTAAGAAAAAAGGGCGACAAGTTATTCCATGGATCTTCTTTCAGGGAATAAGATGAAGATCTGATGGATGAATGTTAAAATCGTTAGAAATCGAGTCTTTTATAAAATAGTGTGGGTTCTAATAAGTTTATCAGTAACCTTTGCTGTAACTCCTAATGTTAGGCTTAATTTATGACATTTATGATTTTTTATCACACTGAGCTATGTAAAAGGTACTGGATAGACTCTATTATTTCAATTATTAGCTTATTGTCGGCATCTTACCAGTCATTTTCACCCATTATATAGTTCTCTAATCTATATCTAATGAAGTCTAACAGGTTATCGAGTATTTGCTCAATATGAAAATCTTTCAGATTCAAGAGTTACTGCCAGATTTCTCGGCTTCCAGTGATGAGCAAGATTTATTTGAAGAATCGGTACTTTCACCGTCTGCCACCTATATCGACAGTGAAAGTTTGACAGAAATACTTCATCTATTGGCGAATGAGGAATATATCCGTGGCCACGATGGTCACATGGCTTTAGCGTGGATGATGGATACAGCATCGTCGTGTGGTCTTGTGGACGACTTAGTGGATTCAAAAGTTTTTGGTATTTTCTTCATAAATGTGTTGAAGAAGAATTCCATAAAATCCTCCAACAATAAGGATGATTGTTTTATAAAATTCTAAAATGTACCTTGAAATTTTAAATTGCAAACATTTAACATTCTTCTGCATAAAGTTGAAACAATATCATTTGCTTACCCCCTTACTCTCTTATTGCTTCTCGTTTTATTTTATACATATTGGATGTGCTATGATTTCATATATATTTATTTGTCCAATTATTTGATAACTTATATTTCAGTTTACAATCTTTACGCGTTGAGTCAATTGAATCTTGACAAAGACATACAGATTGTTGATGTTTACCGAAAAAATAGTCGGTTAGAATTGGAGAAATGTATCGCAGCAATGAAACCACTGATCAAACGTGTGTGCTGGTTGAAGGAGAAATGGCCTGAAATGACAGTCCTGGATGGTATATTGCAGGTGATGCATTATAATTATGAATCAGAACAGTGAAGTAAATGATGTTAATATCATTATCATTCATGATAATATATGTTAATCTGACCCGCGATTATGTGATATGGTTTAGTGAACTGTACATATGTGGTAAATAAGTTCTAAATAACGTAAATTTAAATTGTAAAAATTCTTGTGTAGTTATGCTAATATGATGTTAGCTTTTTGTAAATGACTGATTTACTGGCTGGTATAATTAAATGATATACACGGGTTAATTGGTCATAAATCGTGGAAAATAGTTGAATTTAATAATTAAACATTGGTCGGTTTCGATTTTTCATTTCTGGTTTATTTTTAATTTATTATATTTCCTTA
This sequence comes from Cercopithifilaria johnstoni, assembly GCA_916381525.1. NCBI lineage: Eukaryota > Metazoa > Nematoda > Chromadorea > Rhabditida > Onchocercidae > Cercopithifilaria > Cercopithifilaria johnstoni. Next base: position 64,083 of record CAKAEH010001118.1, read on the forward strand.
ATTTTTTTTTTTGCAGCGAGCTCAGAAGATATTATCTGCATCGATGACAGCCCCCCAAATGCAATTTTCGGCACTTCTCGAGCATCTGCTTGGTAGGAAATACAATAGTTCTATCACAGATACATATTTTAATTAGTGTTTCTTTTTCTGAGTATTTTTCTGGTGTGATTCTACACAATAATCGTCTGTACAATGAACCGAATGGAAATTTTTTTCATTACTTGGTTCATTAGTATGGAAAGTCATTCATTAAAAAAAAATCCCATCCTTTTTCTTTCTTAGCTGAAGCAGATCTGTGGGAAAAAGTGGCTGATCGAAACCACTCGTTAACAACTGAACTTGAAGAGTTGCGGTATTTGTTGGTGAGTTGGCGAAAGATGGAAATAATGTGTTGGAATAACTTACTTCAGCAGGTGCAGGTTAGTTGGGTTTCTTATCTTTGTAGCTAGAAGTCGAATCGATATTCCAAATATCCTAATGTCTATGTGGGGTCTAAATAAGATATGTTGGATATCCAGAAAAGCAATCCTGATGTGAAGTTCGTCAAATTCTTAGCCTTTTGCAATAGCTTTTGTAATGGATGAAGATATAAAAAGTAATATGAATCATCATATTCGATATTATAATCTTAATTTAATCATCGAGATAATTTGATCTGCTTGACTAACGTTGAAAAATTTGTTGTAGAACGACTGTCGTGAGCAGACACTGCTGCTATCGTGGCCACTTTTCGAAGCACTTGATAAAGTGGATAAAAGTGACGATGAAATTTTAGCGATGACAATTGAGTGGATTCAAAGTTCCACGATTATTGACTTTAAAGCTCGACTAGAGACTGGTGAATTGCTTATCAAGTTTATCAAATTGGCACAAGAAAGTGCAAGGGATGAATTGTGTCAACGTTTGAAATCAGTGGTTTCATATTTCCGGCTGTTTGACACTGTAAGTTTTCTTGTTTGTTCAGATTTAGGAACTTGCATAATTTAGACTAAAACAATGACGTATGTTCTGTCACAATTACTATCCTTTTGGAAATGGAATTTGAAGTTTATAAAACTCGTTGAGAAATCTATAATAAAATGATTCGTACGTAATGCCAGCAATTAGCTCGTTATACTGTTTGGGAATTAAAGAGAAGGATATTGTGCTTAATAAAAATTTAAAACTGCAACTGAAAGATTGCGGAGGGTTTTTAGAAGAGAGCAATGCTCCTAATAGGAATTCATTCTCGCGGTCAGTGAACAATTTAAATTGAATGCATGGATAATCGGCTTCGTTCATCTTTCATTTAGTGATCCTCAATGAAATCATCTTTAGCGTAGTTTTGGGTATATTTTAGTCAATAAGAAGTTTAACCAACTAGAATAAGCAATCGGCTTGGAAAATTAGTTTGTGTACAGAGTTTTATTGTTACTCACAACCCAACTAACTGGTGTGATCTTATTTTAAATCATAATTAAATAGGAGCTGAATTTTCTGTTTGCAAAAAGTTTTGAAAACTAGTAGTTGTAAATTTTGAATTTCCATGTTGTAACAAATTTCGGTTTCAGATAGTTGAAAGCAAATTGGTCGCGCAGAAGGAACCTACGGAAAAGCAGTTGCATGATTTTATTAAAATCATGAAATACAACGATTTAAATTTATGGAGCGTAAAGGCATCGGCCCAGAAAGCTCATAAGCAGCTGTTCCGTCTTCTGAAGCAATTCAGATTAGCCGGTAGCAATTTAGTCGCTCCCATTTTTGATGAAATTCCACCGATGCTATCAACAACAGATCATGAGACTAAAGCGACATTTGCAAATGATCAAATAGTACCATGTAACGATTTCTATGCGAAACGCGCAGTTGACTTAATGTTGAAAATTGTGACACATTTCACGGATGGCATCTATTTGGAGGATATTCAGGGAGTATGTTTTTCGGCATGAAGAATTATTTTGGGAAAGTTAATGGAGGACGAAAATAAGTTGTAGACCATGCATATTGACTATTCTATTGAGTATTTTCAATCTTGGTCATGTTTTTTTGAGTATACCTATAATTCTTTTAATACTTAGAATTAATAAATTATTTGATATAGAAGTGTTCGATTGTGACATTAGAACACATCAGTTTGATCTGATATCGAAATAAAATTTCATAGCAGGCACGATCACCCATCATACCATTCTGCTATCTTTTCCAATAGTTATACCATTTAAAACGATTAGATTATGTGTGGTCGATCTAGTTATACAAAGATATTTTCATATATATATATATATATATATATATGAAAATCACGAAAATTTTCATCTTACTGTAAAATTTTTCCTTTTTTTTAAAGTGTTAAAGCTTCAGTTAACAGAATTCGTCAAGTGCTGTAATGATCTTATTCACAAAGACGTTCAATACGAAGGTGACAATATGGAAAAGGAAAAGAAGCAAGGTCGTGCACTGAGTGAACGGCAGAAGGTATGTATATTTTTCATCTTCCAGAGTTCGTTTGGTTATACAAAGATAGAATTTGTGAAGAAGAGATATAATTATAAAGTTAAATACCATCTAAACTAAATTGCTTTTGTAGTGGAACGCATATTCACTACGTTAGGTATAATAATGTTCATATAAATGCAGCGGAATTTGCATATTTGGTATTATTTACAAGTAATAAATGATTAACTCTCATTGTGTGCACGGTCTGATTCTCTATAAATTTATCGACAATTGTGATCGAATAAGAAAATCATTGATATAACTGTATCTATTTTTACCCTTCAGCTGATCCAATACTGTACTTTGTCATGCACTGACTGATTTATTACAAAGGATGACAGTGATGTAATATTGCTGTCGATATTGGAATAATTTATTACACCTTTTCTGAAATTCTTTCACTGACTTCAGGCAATTGCACGTTTGTTCAAGGATAGTGCTGCACTTGGTCTAAGTAGTCGAAAAGGCTTAATGGTTAATGCGGAACAGTTAACAGCTAATGTTGTTGCTGGAATGCCTGGAGATGATACGATGTTGACAAAGGTCTGTCAAGTTTAATTTAAGCTGCAGGTATTATGGAGAAGGAGAAAAGGTCAAAAGGGGTTAGTGTGAGGATGGACCCTTCAGTTGTTCCTGGTTGATAATGATAATTTTAATGTGCTCGAAAGTTAACAATCCTTCGCAAATCGACAAGAGTTTTTTTCTTTACTATCGTTCTTTTTCGATATTGTAAATATGATTGCATAAAATGTGACCATTTTTGAAGGTAACAAGTAAACATAATTCATCTTTTATATTTATTCAAAATTTTTCGAAGTTTCAAGTTTATTAACTTTATGAATGGGGCAAATAAATCAAATTTCACGTTTCTTTCAATTTCTAATTTGTTGGTATCGCAGTTCAGTAGATTTTAGCCAAGACTTTGGATGGATTTACTTTTTATATGACTATGTTATCTAGTTATGAAACTTTTTTATTTAGTTAATAAGGTATGGAGGAATATCACGAAATATTGTCTTGAAGAATTTTCATAAACCAAATGCTCAAATTGGCTCAAATACGATGAGCCAGTTAAAGGGGATTACTGAATTTATCCTGAATGAACTATACCTATGTCATCAGACTGTGGCAACCACAAGAGAAACACTGGGGAAGATGGATAAAGCTAAGAAAATGTTGTTGAATTATTTGGAAAATGTTAAGGTATTCATTCTTTTGAAAGAAGAGTCTTTCGAGCTGTGTTTGCTTTAATATATTACAGGGCTACATTCGACTGTTTATTATGATATAAGTGATTTAATTTTGGGTAAAAACTCAAGAGGATGTGACTTGAAAACTATTGAATTTGTTTAACTGAAGCAAATTCAAAATCTTATCTGCACTGTTTTCTTCGCGTACTTTTTATAGGATATAGAACAACCTTGCTTGTCCGGTCAGCAATGGTTGCGCCGTCTGCAAGAGTCGAAATATTTGATGCTTAAATTTAATTCATTTTTGGAATTCATGAGAACGAAACTTGAGAATGCTCCGGAATGCAGTATTGATTTCGAAGAAAACGCAGTTGGTGTCTTATTCCAATTTTTTCAAAATTACTTTTTAATAAGTGTTCAGGGATTTATCGATGGTCTGATGACTTCCATGAATGTTCAGGGATACAATATTGGTTTGTTCAATTAACTAAAAAGTTTTCAGCCTCTCAAATTCAGTGGCATTCAAGACACTCGCTTCTCCCAGTTACATAAACAACATCAGGAATATGATGTAACACTTGATACAGTTAGGAAGGTACAACATGCGGCAGCAAAAATTCTTGAAAATATTAAATGGTCGCTTCTTCATTCATTGGATTGTGAAAGTGTCGTTATTTGGAAAAGGTAAACCTCCATTCTTTTTTTTCATTGGTATTTTTTGTTGTATGTAAAAACTGACACTATAAAACCAGGCTGGAAATTCAAACAAAATATAAGGACGTTGTGATTGATTCTGATTTCTGTATAAATTGAAAGTTTCAGTTAAATTTTATGGTCAATGTTTTATGGAAGTTCCAAGTTCAGTTATAGAATTAATTTTCTCAGTATTAGTTATAATTTCCAAATTTCTAACTTTGTCTGTAACTGTTTTGATCATTTAATCTATGAAGTATAACAATTGTCATTTATTGGAAGAGTTTTTTGTTCTTTGGCGGACTTCTAGAATTCGTTTATTTAGTATTTTATGACTATAATTCAAGCTCTTGCAGTTCCGACATATCGCAAACCATTAACACTGTGAAATTGGAAATTACCGATATAAATTCTCGGTTATCTCTCATCTCGTGTGTAATGGTTGAAGAAGTTGAAGAGATAATGGAAATTTCACGTGGGGTATTGAAGGCGTTGACGATCCCAACAAGTGTTCAGGAAACAGTTGGAGATATACCGTGGGAGGAAACTGAAGTTTTGTTAATCACAGTACAAAATATTTACAAGCAAGCAACGGCAATTGATTTAGACAATTCCTGTTTTATGGATATTCTAAGGCAACTGATCAATTTGCTACGAAGTGTGAATTTTGATAAGGTTAGAAAGATTTGAGTTTATCATATAATAGCTAAAAGTCTCCTTAGATATGTTGATGTTATTAAATTTTCAAAACCAAACACATGGCCAGTTGACATTTGGAAAGGGATCTGTTGTAAATGCTTAATTGGATTATGTATGGCAAATGACTAATAAATAGGTCATGGGAAAGTCAAATTATGCAAATTCGAGTTGAAGTTACTGTAGTTTCTCTAGTTAGATTGTCCCATAGATAAGATTTTTTTTTTGTTAATATATGTCCTGTTTTTCAATTCAAAAATTAATTTTTGAGAATTAATTCTGAACCAAATTAGATGCTAAAAAAATTTTTTCTAGTCAGTTAAACAAATATGGAATTTGTGTGCGCGATTATCTGAAGGTAAAGGATCAATGGAATGTGATCCTCTGAAGCAAATAGCTTCAATAAATAGTGCGCTTTGTGAAGTTTTGTCTTTCATTCTGAAGATGGTTGAAAATTGCGCAGTTGAGTTGGCAAAGTATTATATGCAATTCGAAGCAATGACTGCTGCACTGCTTAAAAAAGTTTGTTTTTTGGTTTTATATTTTAAGCTTTAAATGTATGGATGAGATAAGGCAGATTATTCTGACACAGTGATTATAATTGCATAATTGAGTAATTTTCAAAAAGTGGTTGAGAGTACGAATAAAAAAAGAAAGATAAGATCCATTTAATCATCGAATGCGCCCAACTTCATCACCATTTTCATTTATCTATGTCTTGTGCTGTACAGGGTCATTAAGTTTTTAATTTAATTCAAGCTTTATGGAAAATGGTCGACTGCTAATTTTTTGTAATTATAATATCAGTTATTCGTTAGGGTTATGTAAATCCGATACCAAAGCCCCAAAAAGAAAGCAGTGAAAAAGATGGAGATGAACTGCAGCCATGTGATGACGATATTGCTGGTTTGGGAGATGCGAAAGGTGAGAAGGATGTTGGCGATGATATTGATGAGACAGGACAGGTAAATTATATGGAACTAATGATAAGAAAAGTAAAGACCATTGGCAATATATGCAAAAGTTATTCTTTTGAACTCATTTTATTTTGCCCTTTTTTCTCAAATGCTCAAAAGTTAAGGTATGGCTTTTTTAATTTAAATCCTAAGATTTGATCTGGAATTTGGTGTAGAATATTATTTTGTTGATTTGAGATTTGAAATTTGTTGATTTGAAATTTCTGAAATCACCTGTGAATATCTAAAACATCCTTTTTTCAGGTTGAAGGCTTAAGAGGTGACGTGGAGAATGAGAGTGAGGAACCAGACAAAAGTAGGAACGATAGTACACCGCTTGATATGGGTGACGATTTTGGTGGGTGTCTAGAGGATATTGATTGCAAGCAACATAGTGGTTGGTGTTATTCTTTGCTGGTTATTATTCAAGAAGTTTCAGAAAAGTAATTCGTTCATGTAATGGTGTCATAGTGATTTACATTTCTTGATCTTGAATTCATCTGTCCAAGAAACTTATTAATTATTTGTAGATGCTGAAGAAAGTGATGATGATAATGAACCTGAAGCAGATATGGAGATGGGGGATGTTAACCAAAGTGAAGGAGATAAATTGGATCCCGATTTATGGGATCAGAATGATGATTTTGAGAAAAAACTTGCTGACGGCAGCGAAGGTTTCATTTAATATTTTAATGCGAGTAAGAGGCGTAGTAGGATCATCTTATCTTTCTTCTCAATTATAACGGGAAAATTAGGAATTTTTTTCTCTCCCGAAAATACTAGGAGTTTGCCTGAAAGATAAAAGATGGAAAGAAAATTATCTCAAGTGATAGCTAGTGATTGAATTATCAGACCAGAGAACAATTTAACGGCGCGGTTGACAGTGTTGGTGTCCTCAACTTAAGGTGTTCTGTTCCAGGTGCAAATAAAGAAACAGAAAATTTGACTGCGGATGACGGTAAACGGAATTCTAAAAATGACAAAAGTAATAAAGATGCATTTGACGGTGATGATGATGAAGGAGATGATGATAATAAAGATGATATTGACAATGGTGATGTGGAGAATGTGGAGCGTGAATCTCTGGACAATGGTCTGGATAATGAGAATCATGCCCAAACTGATGAATGTTACAATGATGGTAATCACAGTGAAAACGACTCAGAAGGAGATGTAGAAAATCTTATGAATGATAAACTAGATGAGTTTGATGACCAATCGAACAATGATGTTGGAGAGGAAACGATAACAGAAATGACTGAAAATGAAGAAAAGAAAATGCGTGAAGATTTCTTGGTATTCATTTACTGTGATATTTAGACGTCTATAAGCCGTTAAACAATGTTTATGAAATAGAGTTAGATTATAGCAACACTTATGAATCTCGTGATACTTTTCCTAAATTTATTGGGTAGGATAATTATGTTTTTTATCCTTTCCAAAGCTGGGATTTTGTTTTCTGGCGTCATTAATTTTTCGGATATTATTCGTCTTTTGCTCGTTTTTAGAACGAAACAAATGATGCTGCCATGAAAGAGTTGAACGAGGACGATGATGAAATTCTCAAGGGCGGTGCAGGAGGAATGGATAGGGGAGCAGTAGAAGATACGGTAGAAGATATGGATAAAGATACTATTTCAATTCCTAATGTTATGGATGAGAACGATGAAAATATTAAGGAGAAGTATGATATTTTAAGAGATAAATAAGATGTTGTTAAAGTTAATGATCAAAATAATTAAGAATAATTACGAGAATATCTTTTGTAGTGATTCAACAGCGAAGGTAGAAGGCAAAGGAAAAAATGGTTATGACGAAACGGAAGAAGACAATATTGGAAATGAAAAATTAGAAAATATAAAAAAGGATGACAAGAAATCCGAGAAAGAGAAGAAATTGGCTAATGATATTACCGATATCGCCATACAAAAAACTATTCCAAGTTAATCTTCAAACAAATTTTCGATTTTTTCATTTTTGTCAACTTATTAATCAGTTTATTTTTTCTGCTAATCATATAGACTGCCATGTCATTTAAATTATTCCGATAAGCAGCGAAGTTATTTGTTTATTTAGTAATAATATACTGATTTGCACTTTAAAGGCGAAGGTGAGCAAGAAGTTGAAGAAGGCTCTGAATTTGGACATGTTGATGGAAATAACAGCAGTTTACACGAACAAATAGTCATCGATAAAAGTTCGGTAGAGGAAGCAAGGAATTCAAAAGGAAATAGGGACCAGTTAAAGGATTTGAAGAATATAAGTGCAGAACAGGTGTGTCGTTAATTTACTCCTTGGTAGTATTTGGTGCAGAAAATTTCGTTCGGTTTTGAAAGCTATAAAATCAATTCTAATTATTCCTCAAACTTATTTATGATGATGCGGTTAACAATGAGAAACCGGTGATCATGCAACAAATAATGGCGATAAATTCTAATTTATTGCACGATTGAATAGTTGACATTTTGTAGAATGAGGAAGAAATGATGGAAGATGATGATATTGGAGATAAACAAGAAGTGAACGAGAATGATTTGATCGAAACTAATGTCTTGAATTCCCATTACCAAAATTCGGTTATCCATTCGGCAACAGACTTTTATCGTTTGGTAAAAGGCTTTTTTATGTATTGAGACTGAGTTAAGCTAGAAGCTGTATTTTATTTTGAAGTAGTAACTTACGGTTTCTAATCTCCGAAGTTTTTAAAGTTTTATTTTCTACCGACACATCAGTTATTGCCTATTGCACTAAAATTATACCTCCTGTCGCATATTTTTCCTCATGGAGTAGAAGGCAGAATAAGAGTAAATTTTGGTAATGAACAGAATTATTTGAAATTAGTAGTTATAATGGTTGTGAACAATTTATTCACTATTTTTTATTGCGACAGGTAGAGCAGTCAGTTTCGACGATCACTTCATTGGATACGGAGAAGGTAGATTCGTCGAGCATTGATGCAGAAGATCGATGGAATAGAATTTCTGATTCGGTTTCTGTTTTAGCAGCTGAGCTTTCGGAAAATCTTCGAATGATTATTGAGCCAACACTAGCTTCTAGATTTGAGTAAGTTTTTTCATAAAAATACAGAATTATTTTCTGTATTTTTATGAAAAATATTTTATGTTTCGATATATTGATATCGACGTTTTTTTTATTATATATTTGCTTAAAGTTTTTCTGGCTTATATGTCATTATTTTCTTTGAATTTATCTGTTTTACATTTTCAGGGGTGATTACCGAACAGGTAAAAGGCTCAATATGCGTCGTTTGATTGCATATATTGCTAGCGGTTATAGGAAAAACAAAATTTGGTTACGTCGTACAAAGAAAGCCAAGCACAATTATCAAATTTTAATTGCTGTTGACGACTCGTCTTCTATGCACGATAACCAGATTAAATTGGTATGAATTTTTGGACTTATTTTCAATTGTAATTTTCTATTTTATTTGTTGAAATTGAGGCTTTTGATCGATAGTTAATATAACAGGCGGGATATCTCATTGTGTTGCAGATAACTACTAACTGTATTCGTTTTTTTCTCATATGCTTTCGTTATTTTACCTCGCAAAGCATTTGTTAAATATATTGCTATTGCTCCAGCGAAGGATTGTAAATAGGGCTGTATTGAATGGGCAATGTGATTTATGTTGATAATTGATGTGGTTTTAAACCATCATTTTTAGAAAGCTTGTCAAAGTGTTGCTATGATTGAAAGTGGATTACGAAGACTTGAAATAGGGCAATTGGCAATCTGCAAATTTGGTGGTTCGGTGAAGGTGATTTCGGACTTCAAAGATTACGGTGGCAGTGACTTGGGTGGAAAATTAATAAACGAGCTGAATTTTGGTCAAGACCGAACGGACTTAGTCAATTTGTTAAAGTGTAGCAGGAAGGTTAGAGTTTACTAGAGTTTTTGCTGGGGAAATAACTATTCTAATGATGACTCGAGAATTTAAATTTTTGAAGTTTAAGATTCACTTTGATTCGTAGAAGAAAGCTTTCTTTCTAGATCTTCGAGCAAGCTAGAGGCCGCGAAAAGAACGACCAGATGTTGATTATTGTTTCGGATGGCAGAGGAGTGCTGGTGGATGGCGCTGAGGCAGTAAAAAAAGTCGGTTCTAATTAATCTTTTCATTTCATGATTTGTTATATGTAAGACATTACAGATTTTCAAATTCCCTGTTTTTATGGATTGGCATTGAAAAATCGAAGTGATAAAATCTAACGCCATTTCAGGCTGTGTCCGAATTACATGTTGACCAGATTACAGTACTTTTTGTGGCAATCGACAATAGCGAAAAGTCAATCATGGATATGAAAGTTGCTGAATTTACAGCCGACGGAAATGTGAATCTCATTCCATATTTACAGAAATTTCCATTCCCATTTTACGTGATTGTTGAGCATATCACCATGCTGCCAGCTACAATTGGCGATGCGGTCAGGCAGTGGTTTGAACTTACTGCGCGTAACTCTTAATTCTGTTGTTATCGAATTTGATATTTGTTCTTGGCTGAGATGTTTGTGTTTATGTGAAATTTTTATTTGATTTCAAGTTCAAAGCGTTATTTGAAATTCAAGAATTCGAAATGGAAACATGATAAATGTAGAATTCTCATGTTTGAAATGAAGGATTTGAAATTTACGTTCTAGATTTTAAAAGTTTTAGGGAAGGAAAAAAGAATTTGAGCACAAATTTGTGGTACTCAGGGGCCTCGAAAAGTTTTGAGTGGTATTGACCAATTGTTCTCGAGTACTTCAAAATTTGATTTTCATGTTAATTGCTCAATGTGTACAGTCTTCGCATTACGGGTAGTACTTTCGTACGTTGTTGATTTTTCAAATAAAGTTATTTGAGATTTAAGCATTGCATATCACTCATGCATTCAGTTTCTGCAAGGAATTCGAGAACGGAATTAGGAATGTTAACTTGACTATCATTAACGTACTGCTAAATCCAAATGCACTTATCTTTTTTCAATCCCACCATTGCTTCATGCACATAACATTTTTTGATTCTTCCGGCTTATTTTTTTACGTAAGGTGTTGAAGGCTATGGAAAAACGGAGGTCATCTTAATTGACAACGTATTGATTAAGAGATTTAGAATTGGTGTGTATTGTTGTGCAGGGACGATGGGTGGGTGGGTCTATATTTTGCAGTAATGTAATAACATGTCGGAATCTGTTTGCAGAAGTTGTTACATCTGCATCTGTAAAATAAATTTTAAATTTGATTTTTTTTGGAGCTTGTGGGGTGAAATTTTGAACTTAGTAAAGAGGGAACTTTCACTTGCATTAGACGTAAAGCATGCTGTTAGCTCATTTCGCATACATCCTTTTGTGTACTCATGCATAATTTTTCACAAGAGTTTCTGTACAGCAGTAATACGTGCATATTCCACAACAATTTCCAGCTTGTTAACATCAACAATGCCTTTCAAAAATTGTATTGACATGCAGATGCACATGTACTCGGAATACAGATTAACAACTGATAGCATACGAATTTGATCGGAATATAAATATCTCAGACGTGCGAATCAGCATGTAATATACAGACATGCATGGACAATAGCCGGTTAGTTATATGTAAATATGATTGTGCAAAGAATGAAAAGGCCATAATGAACACGCACGTAAATTTACAGACTTACAGGAGCAGTTAGTTAATGTGGTATAGTTAGGGAGCGCTTGGTTTTATGATCTTGTGCTCTTTTATCAGTGTGGGTTTTTGTTTCTTTTTTTCCTTATCACAGTGTAAGGTTTAGAAGATCGAATTGAACCAAAATATCTATGATATTCTGAGAACAACCGGAACTTTAAATCGTCTCGTCAATCTTTTAGCATTTACAGCTAAAAATCATGACAGCATTGAGAAGAGTTTTTTAGGTAAAGGGTTTCCAGGGAAGCGTACGCAAGAGTCCGGTTTTCCAATGCTTCAATTATTTTTATTTTTGAACTTTGAAAGTTTTTCTTTCGGAATTTTCCAGATGAAAAAAAGTTTCCAGAGACATTGACTACATTTCAAAAGTCAATGAATGAAATAAGCGAAACGATAGAAATGACTAATCTAGTATTTAGTGTAATACCAAAACATATACCAATAGCGTAATCCTGATAATTCCGTTATCCACCTGATAACTCTGTCATCCATTAGTTAGCAGCAGTCATATAAATCCAGTTTCATTCGAGACTATCAATTTCCTGAAATTACTCTTTTCAGTACACTTTTATTACTTCATTTCATATTTTGAATAGAAAATGGGAAAAATGCGTTCCGATGGTAAATCCTTGGTAGCTGCACCACCAGATGGTCGAGCGCTTTGGCTACGACATGACGGTTCATCAAGTTAGTATCTTCTGCGCTTGAATTTCACATTCCGTTTTCGACTTTTATCTTTAGCAAAACTGTAGCTTTTTCTGCTGTTTTCGTTCCTCTAACATTTGCGGTATTATTAGATTTGAAAATTTCTTAAATTTTGCGTGCATCAATTTGCATCAATTTACAGTAAATCTAATGGCAAGCACATATTTTATTCCGGCTGGATTGGTATTACCGGTAGATGATTGCTTCGAAGTTCGAATTCTCCGAATAGATCCAGTAACGAAATGCTTATATGTAAGACCGTTATGTATAGACAATCAATATGGTGAGCTCTCCGCTGCGGTAGCAGACTACACAAAAGATTCATGTCGTCTTGTTGTGTCGGAACCACTTAGCATGAGTAAGTTAACTAAATGTAATTACGTATGAAAGAGTATTGCAGTGTATGGCACTGTAAATCTCAAGTATTTTTTAGATGCATGGCCTTACAGCAGTTAATATGTTTTTATTGGTTAGCTTTATTAAAATTATCTGATAAACTCTGGTTATTTACTGCTGGTTATTAATATATTATCGAACATGACTGACTAGTTCTTACAATACGATTTCTCATTAGAAAGCAGTAGTTCGCAGATTTTTGGCAAAATATTTTTTGATAATAAAATTATTAATTTAAGGTACAGTATACATGATAAGAACAAAAAGAGGATATCTAAGAGCAGTATTGCTAAAGAGGGAAAAAACAATGACTTATTCGGTACGCTTTGAAATACATTTATTACTTTGGTAAATATTAGCTTATTATTCCGTCTTACACCTAAATGATGGTAAATCATTTAATTCTTAATTTGTGTGGATTTTCTGAAGTTAGTTTAATAACAACCATCATATCAGTTTGTTGGTTAAAGAGTTATTCGTGGTGAATATACTTTTATAAGTTTGTGAAACGTATTGTTTCATCATTATTTCAAAATACGGTGTAATAATATAGTTGTTAATTCCCAAAGAAGCTCAGAAGGCTATAAATCATTTTTCTAACACAATTAGTGTGCCAGTATTTTCAGTAAAATAGATTAAAAGAAAAAGAAAGGTCAAATGCTGATAATATAAACCGTTCCACAAACTGATTAAAAAGAAATTTAAATTTTTCAACTGATTAAAAAGAGATTTTCAAAAACCCCACGATTTTAGATGTATGGTATTGATATTGGAGAGGTGTATAACATAAGTGCAAATGATATATGCGAATTATTACCATCTTTACATCATGTGCCGCCTCTTTGCCTACGTATTATCTTGGAATCCCGTTGTAATGCAAAAAAATGCGAAGAATTTGCATTCTTGAAAGAAGGAGCGATTTGCATAATTAAAATTTGTAAGTTTTTTGCCAAATTTTGTGTTAGATTGCAGTTTCCTATCATTTTCGATTCTGTGCTATTCATATAAGATATTAGACACGTAAGACTACAAAATATAAGATTATTCTGTATCAACTTCGAACAAGCTCACAGACCCTTTTGTCATTTTCCAAGCGCTTCAGCGTGCGACTATTTTTTGAAAATTCTTTCATTTAAGGTAATGAATTTCCCTCAGATTATCCTAAACGAGCAAAAGAAATGTACCCGCCAGCAATCGTATCGCAAATATACGAGAAAAATGAGGATGGAAAGTATGTTGAGGTCACATGTGCTATGAAGGTAAGAGATAGATTATATAAACTTTTTTTTTCAAATAGTAGATTTCAAGAATATTTTGGTTATTGGAAGCTTGATTTTTTTTATAAATAACTTAGCAGGACTGTCCAATTATTTTGAAATATATCAATCGATTTTTTTGAAAGTTTTAAGTATTCCAGTAAAAGCCAGCATCAGCCTGCTTCACCCACAAATAGATTACCGTATTCCAAACAGTTGAAAAGATTTCGGAAGTTCCTCTAATTCCTGTTACTGATAAGACTCGATTTTTGGGAACCTGCTGATCTAATGTTGCAAATGAGTTGGTGGTCTTGAATCAGTTGCTAGTAGAAAGGTTCTCTTCCAAACAGATCTCTATAGTGAACTAAGAACTTATATATAAATAGGCGATATTCTCTATAGAGAACTAAAATATAAATAGACGATATAGATAATATGGATATTTATACATAAGCATTATTTGCATACTTATATACTTATATATATACTTTTCATGGAATTTACTGGAATATGGGAGGGAGGCGCGAGACGGGCATGATTCTGCTCTGCATTACATTTTTTAATACTTCGAGGAACTTTAAGCGCAATGTTTCTTTTATTTATGTATGTGATCTCCCAAAGACAGGAAGAAGTATTCCTGTCTTTGATCCATTAATTTTCTATTTCAAGAGTTTTAGGAGAAATTTCCAGCAGAATAAATTAGTCTTGAACATCTTAGCCATGCTATATATATTAAAAAAAATTTTTTTTTTTCTCTAATATTAAAAATTTTTTTCTCCCACAATTTTCATTACTAGAAATGTTCACAAATTTTGTTCAATTTCTTCCATCTTCGTCTTTTCTCATTCATTGCTCTTATTTTAGGTCTCTGTTCAATTCATTTTTGGGTTACATATTAAAGATATGTGTTGATACTAAAAATTAAAATTTTAATGCTGTATAATATCACAAAACAACGGTGGATATTTCTCTTTCGAATTTTAGAATTTTTTTTAAATTTTAATTTCAGTGATTTTTTTGTACTTACAGAGTATTAATATTAACGGTGGTATTAGTAGCAGTATGCCTCGTCGTCGATGCCGGGCATTGGTGGTAAAAAGTGCATCAATACCAGCGATAACTAGAGGTCCAGCCTTGCCATTTATGTTTCAAAAATTCAATGTTTCATTACCGGCTCGTTTAATAGCACGAGTAACTGAGCGTTTAGATTACGATACCTATTTGATGAGGAATCCTGAAATACTCGATGATCTAACAAAAGTTTGTTTTTATACACTATTCATAGTTGAAGTGTTTTGATTTTTTGCATGTCTTCAGTACATTCAGAATAACTTGGCAAAATTCAGATCTGCTTAAAATTGAGGCTGATTCATTTTGCATCATGTTTCACGTATTGCTTAATGAAGGAAGTACATGATAAACTCTTTATCTTATTGCACTTTTTTTCAGCTTCAATGAAGTATATCATAAATCGTCGAAAGTTTTATATTTTTACTGCTAGTAATAAATATTATGCTAAAATAATGAAGGGAGGACTAAATGTTTGAATATCTATAGTGATCTATCTCTGCAGTAAAAAACACTGTCTGAAAAAATGCGTTCCAATTTCCAAATATTTAGAAGTTTAAAGTAGCTACGATTTGGTTTATTAAGTGAAAAATTAATAAAATAAAGTGAAGAGTTGATTGTTTTTTTAAGCGCATGGTAATGGCGAGAACTCCTTTAACATCTCGATTGTGCTTAGATCGTGGTATTTGTTGTATAGCTCGCTTAATCCGCCCAGCACGGTCAAACGGTTCATCGTTTCAGCCGCAAATATTCAGGTACTTGAGTGACTTGGCTTCCGTTAGATAACGTGAAATTTTTACTGCAGATAAGATAATTCAGGTGATTGATGTTCAATGTATCATCTTGATGGTACACTGATCTTTCAGTGCTCCTTTCTATTAATAGTATTAGTAGTATTAATGATAGTGTTACCGTCTACAGAAACGATTCTGTAGGCATTTTGCAGAAATCGCTTACTATCCAAGTACTGAGCGTTCATTTATTTTTTTCTTGATCTTATTAGCAATGGTAATTCAGCTGGTTATTCATTTTTTAGTTCCGCTTAATTTCGGAAGAAAGCTTGAAAACTTCAGTTGTTTTTTTTTGAGTTTTTTTCTAGTTTTAGCCGTGCTCTATTTATTTAGAGCAATAGCGAGCCATTACCGGCCAGATGATAACACCTGTGAAGTATTACTTGTTGATTTCGGTCAGACGATTGTATGCACTATGTCAGATCTGTTTGAACTTCAGGATCAGGTTGGTTTTGTTGTTCCTTGAATTTGAATACATTGTGGCAATAGCCAAAAATGGTTTAATCAGTAGGCAAATAATTCCAAAACGATTATCTAGCCATAAAGTGAAGTGAGCTGATAATAGCTTCTCCTCTATTAGTTAAGACTGTTATATTTGTATTCTAACAGTTCTGGTAATAAATTATGGAAATAGTGCTAGTGTAATGTTATTTGATGAATATGAATGAAGCTATAAATGATACATGTCATATTCAACTTATTTTACAGGAATTCCGTAAATACTACTACTATTTTTCATTAACGTAGTTTTATGGTTGGGACTAAACAAAATTTAGTAGGCAGTGAAAAATTTTAGCCCGTTGAAGTTCTTGAAAAGCCAACAGCATCATTCCGGTGTCGAGTGAAGAGGTTTTCACCATCCAAAAAGAATGGTAATAAAGGAATAAGGGTAAGCCAATGTTATTTTATTCATGCTTATTTTGCGTTACTTTATAAAATTAGAAAATTAGCATTTGAAGTTTTTCTTAGTCAGATCATAACCGAACAATGTAAGCTTTTTCAGTTACTTGATGAAAATGATTACAACGTTTGTTTAACATTAAAATGTGCCCGTGATTTGTATTGGGCAAAAGTAACATTATTGGATACAGATTTTGTACTTTATTACAAGAAGCTACGAGTAAACAAAGAAGCTAATGCGGAAAAAAACATGAATGAAGGAATGAGTATCGACATTGCACCACAAGGTATCTCAACCTCTTTTTTTACTGCACTACATTATTTTGATATGTTTTTTCATCTTTTTGTATAGTTTGAATAACTAAAACAATAATTGTAGTTTCATAAATAGCTTTATAAAATAAATAACTAGATAAAAATTATAAAACTACTGCAGAAGTCCAAAGAAAAACATAAAGAGGAAAGCTCTGACTTATACAGTGCTCTGTTTTTCTCTTAAGTTTAATTAGTTAAATTAGAGATTCTGCTTATTAAAAGCTAAATGAAGCTTTCATTGAAATTTTTTTTTGATATTAAAAGTGCGCTGAAGACAGATGCCATTAGAAAGCTTGAACAACGAAAAGAGGAACTGCATGAGGAAGAAGAGCGGTTATATGAACAGGAAGAATTGCTGAAAAAGGAGAAAGAAAATTTTGCAAACGAAAGGTCTGTTACCGAAATGAAATTATGTGAATGAACTATGAGTTTGTTTTTTTTTGAAAAATAGAAGAGAGCTTAATATTTATTAACAGATAATTCTGGACTTGTTTTGTACCAGAAAATATTATAAGTTAAAGATTTACCGCTGACATCTAAAATTCGAATTTCTATTTCAAGTTCCGTACTAATCTTAAGTTAGAGCAATTGTGTGTTCTTTTTTAGCATCAAAAGAGAACAAGAATTACAGCTGATAGCACTGCAAATGCAACTGTGTGATATATCAGCAAAACTGGATATGGTTACTTCCAATAACTCAAGTTTTTTGAAAGCGGTATGTATTATTTAGGTCTGCAGAGAATTTATGAGGAAAGGACTTAATCAATTTGTCTTTTCAAGGTTAATTAATTGCTAGTTTAGTCCAAAACCAATCAAAATAGCAAGGCTTCTGTCCTATTTACTAATTTCTAAAGAATAGCTATTGAGTGGAATACAAGAGGGCGAGCATTTGCCAATCTTATCATTTGTCGTTGTCACGGCTTGTTGTGTTTTGATTTGATGAAAAGAAAAGCTATTAAAAGCCTTCTTTCAGCGCATTTGTCCATAAATATTGGTAAATTTTCATCATCTGCTTTTTTAGTAGCTTCTCTGATTTCAGATTAGAAAAGGTGTTCAACATGCGAACTTTTTTGTAGGATGGTTTCTGTCCGCAACAGGATAAAAGTAATTATTGTGATGCTCCTATCACAAAAGGTTATAGTCAACACGGAAACGGGTACGATAGTAATGATGCAACAAGTATACCACAACAGCAACAGAAAGTCGCTGTAAACCAATCATGGAGACCTCAATGGCCATGTTCTCTTCCGGCTCCACACACATCGGGAGTTGTAACATCCACAAAGTAATGCAATCGACCGTACGAGCAAATGGGGTCTTAACAGATTTTTATTAACCACAATGTGTTGTCGGAAGTAATGTAGCCACACACTTGTTAATAATAAAACTTTGTTGGAGTTTTTTTTTCAAGATAATAAAACTTAGTTGGAGTTCTTTTTCAAAAAGAACATATTTACTCCAAAGTTTTATTAAGCAGCTGGTTAAGGAGTCAATACTTCTTTGACTTTCTCAACTTGTAGTAGTACATCCCACCCATGTAATCATTCCTTCTGTGAGAGTCATATAACTAAAAGAGACGCCTTAGTGGGCGAGAGGGACAAGTCGACTTACTCGTTGGAATAATTCAACGTTCTTTTTTTCTTTAAAGCAGAGAAAAATCGAATTCGCAAATATTTAGTTATGCAAATTTCAAACTATAGTATTGTTCGGCTTTTGTGGTTATTAGCTAGTTTATTTATATTCATTTCTGATAATTTCTCTAATCTATTGAAAAATTTTCACACATCCTAGATTAGAAGCTCAAAATTTCTTAACATTTCATTTTAGGAATAGCATGCGCTCTTCGATGCCCTATATGCCGGATGCACAAGTATCATTTTCGAATGCAAAGAATGATTGTTATTTTGGAATTCCGAAATGCAACAGGAATATAAACGATGTAATAATTCCTATACTCATAAGTGATTTAACATGCTAATTTAATTTATTTAGAGTGGTTTAACAAACTTATATTCATATATGAATAAAGTTAGCATCAGATTTTACCAAGATTTAAAAATCAATCGTTTAAAAAACGTAGATTATGAGGAATTCAGTTCGTTTATTTTTTTATGTAATTTCTACTTTTCCTGAAATTCTTGGGAGTTCTAAATGGTCTTGAAATTTCAGGAGTAAACTTAAGATTTCAAAAACTAGATCTTGAATAGAGTTAAATTTTTTAATATCATTGCAGCATGACACCCCTGAAAAGTGGCATTTTCATCCCAAGAAACGGCGAGCTGCATCACCCAAAACAGCACGGGCATTTTTATTCAACGATACTTCCTCGAATAGTAACAATGGATATTCACCACATAATAACAAACTTCAACCTCTACTTCGTCTCAATTCGAAAAATAAGAAACGTTCAGATTTTTTATGGGCTATTATTCTAAATCAAAAACAAATTCTATAAATTTCAATTCAAGTGCAAATTGCCATGTTTTTATAAACTTCAGTTTTTTTGCTTATTCAAAATACATTAAGTCTATATTCTAATATACTTCACTTAGTTTTTCTTTTTTTCCCTATTATTTGTTTGCTATCTGCTTATTTAGTTCAGCGTTATGCTTAATTAGTTGCTTATAATTTTATAAAAAATTCTTTCTTTTAAATCCAAATCAAAACTAACATGTTATGGTAAACGCATCAAAAACTTTGAGAAAATGGATAATAATTAGAACTTACTAGTAGTATCGAAATCTAGTAAGATTTTTTGATTTTTTTGTTTTAGATTACAAAGTTTCTGTATCAGCGGATTCTTTTTGGGATAGCTGTCATCGTAAATTAGAATATGGAGAACCGCCACATCGAACAATCAGTGATTATTGTAATACTGCTAGGAAACAATCACATGGTAAGTGCTAGGAATTTAATTCGATAGATATTATATTTTGCATTTTCATGAGTAATTTTGATGTAAATCGGATATGTTATAATGAAAATTTTTTTCAAGGCAGTTTTCCGGAACGGTCGCTGAGTGCGGTTTTGCAATACACAAATAATGTATCAAACTTTTCAAATAGACGAAGCACGCAGCTAAAACTGGAACAGTCACGGAAGGCTGTTGGAGATACAGTGGTTTTTTATTTCCATTTGCAATAAGAACAGTGCTTTCGTCTTAGCTTATTTTCAAATAATTTCATCCACTCATGTCATAATGTTCACAGGCATCCGATGCATCACATACAAGTTTGATTAAAAAACCGATTTATGCTTCCAATGAATCAGCCGATTACAGCCAATTATGCATTAGTACGAGCAACTATGGAGAACAGGAAATCGTATTTCTTGTTTCATGAAACTTTTGATTTTTCGAAAATTTACTTAATTTTGTTACAAATTATATCATTTTTCTTTTGGTGAGAAATTAGATTGATTTCAGTTTGCGCTATCACAACCACAAACCTCCCTGCATCAAAACAATGAACTGCAGTCATTCCCAACTTACCAGGTGTGGTGATTCTGGCTGCAATATACATAGCGTTTTTTTCATATCGAGATTCTTCAATAGATGCTCCTATAAAAAGATCCAGCAATTTAATAAGCGCTAATTATTTTCAAAAATTCTTACTTTAACTTTATCCTAAAAGGCAGAAAAATACCAGACTTATGATACCAGCAGTGTTCTATTTTGTGCCACATTTACGGATCTGGGTTTTCAGGTATATCATAAGCTTGTCAGTATCATTGATGGAAGTGAATTGATGGTACGAAGAGTCGGTAGTGATGCTGATTGGCCAGTATTTTTTGTAGTTCCGACCACAGCATTACAAGATATATCTGCCGAGTGTTTTGGTTCATTATATCCGACACAGAAACTGAATGCCAATGGAATTGTTACTTTTACTTGCATTGACACTTATCTTTCTTTTAGATTGATAATAATCAAATTTCACTATGTTACAGCAACAACTGACGTTTATAGAAACTCTGCAGAAAGAAATTCTGTAACAGTGCTGTGAAAGATACATTAAACAATTCCTTCCTTTTCCATTATTATAGTATATTTGCAGGCAATTGGTGTACTTTGTGTAGTAGAATGCAATGATCTTAGACGAACTAAAGTTAGAGCAGTTATTGAGCGCATCACTGAAAACCTTGTATGTGCACGACACATTGACGATGGACATATGGAAACTATCCCGCGAAATCAATTATGGTCTACAGAAGACTTGGTAAATTTCGTTTGAAACCGTTGGTAATCAGTAATAAGTTGGCGAAGTGTATTCAAGTTTTACAATATTGTCCGTATCAAGTTACTGTTATAATTTTTCTTGACCACTTTGCTCGGGTTTAGAACCTAAATTCTGAGCCACACTCATCAAATATTTCAGTCTCCAAACGTTCGTACTCAACCTGCTCTGGCAGTACCGTGTATTTTGGCTTCTTTGAATGAAGCGCAACTGGTTAAAACGATTAATTACCATGTAAATAAAATACCTTGTGTTGGACAGCTGATGCGTATATTATTCAAAGAACAGCGTAATTCAGATGGTATTTGGATTGTTGAATTAATAAATGGAATGAATAACGATGGTGGAACTGAATGATTTATTACTGCTCCGATTACTGTTAAAATTTTCTGGGAGATACTTTTTTTACATTCTGCATTCGTTCAAAAATGATAATTCAATTTGAACGAATGCAGAATGCTTTTTGCAGCCATCTTTTGAAATCGATTTTTTATATTCTTCTTTAAAAAATAGTACCAAAATATTTATTTCGCCGTAATCCAAGTATACAAAAAGGTGAATTTTACAATATGCCACATGAAACTTAGTTTTAGACTAGGAAATTTTTCACCTTAGAATTTTTTGCAGATTTCAGTCCGGAAACTGTTTCCAAACTCCTATTTATGCAACCTAATTTCTTTTTTTAATTTCTTTTGCGTAATATTTCCAACCTATTTTTTAAATTTGTAAATTCGTTTATTTATCAATATGAGCATTTGTACAGACCTTATTTTCAGTAACTTCTTACATGATAGCTGCGTGCAAGATTTGAAACGGAACGTAAACTGTACGAAATCTCCAGCAGTTCTTTTGAAACAAAAAGCTATAGTTCCCAATAAGACTTGAAATTATTGTAAGAAGTAGCGTCTTCACAAATTTAAATTGAAGCTTAGGTTCGTTAAGTTCAATCTGGAAAAACTTATGTCCGATTCTATTTTTTTTTACAGATTTTTTCTTGAATTACAGACTTTTTCCTGATATCTCTTGGAGGATATCATGAATTTCGCATATGCATCTTCATGAAACCTCTTTTTGATCAGAACCTAATCTGCTTTATTTGTTAAGATAAAGTTGTTATTATGTTGCTCGTAACTTCTAAATTTACCACTTAATTAGCAGCCTTGTTTTATAGAAAACGAAGATTTATAAGTAAAGATTGAGGTAGAATAAAAAATCAGAAAATTGATAACCTGAGTAAAATTTCGAAACATCGCTTAAGACAAATAAGTTGAGACCTAAAATTTAGAAATCGTTTCGCAATTATAAAGAAAAAAATTGTCCGTCTTAATTGTTTCATATATATATTAATCAAGAGAAAAAAATGAAATTTCTTTATACCAGTGTGAAGAGGAGCTGCTAATAATCGAAAAAATTCATTCACCAATTTTTGGTTGAAATAAGAAACGAAAAATGCCACAATAACCTCCGAATGGATAGGAGCGAACTTAGGGTTCCGGGAAACTCTCCACCATGAAAGTTTTCGAAGTCGTCCTATCTGCTTTATTTTCGGGAACAAATCTTGTCATTAAGTTAGTTTTATCATACTTAATCAATAATAATGCCATAGTGTAAAATTGGACTTCATTAGTGATACAAATATTCCACGTATGAAGCATGAAGTTGAACTCCAAAATCTAACTGACGTTTGCAAGAATTCCTCTCCGCAAGAAATATGAGTTGATATATAAGTAATCAACAATCGAGGCGAGTTTTTTGCTTCAGTTGAGCAAAAGAGAAATTCAGAAAAAACATTTGGCAGCTAGTTAAAACAGAAATTATTGCAGGGAAATCTGATTGAGAAAATAAGCTCACATTTCGGATTATTATTCTTATTGCTTGTCAACTGTATATATCTCTAGTCATAATACTAAGTGAAATGCTCTAAAGTCCTATCAAATTTGATCATCGTTTATTAATGCATGACGTATGTTAATTTAAATCATAGCTTCTTTAGCATTTTGTTCTACTTGCCACAGGTTATTTGCTCAATTTTGTTGGCGTCCAAGCGCAAGAAATACATGAAGAAATATATGTAAAGTTTTTTCTTGAATGCGGAAACGATGGAAGTATGAAATTTTCGAAATGCTGACAATGTTGAATTTTCATTGAGATTGATTAGAAACTCGAAATGAGGGCCCCGTGGTGTAGTGGTCAGCACTCAGGACTCTGAATCCTGCGACGGGAGTTCAAATCTCCCCGGGACCTTCTCGCTCTACTTTGCAATTATTTGATCGATTTATTAAGACTTCAGAAAATATAAGAGTCAGGTGAACTTATGCACTTATACTGATTTGCCATAAATAATAATTTGTAAACTGTTAAAGGCTTTAGAATACTGAAGTCCCGGAGACGCTTGAACTTTAATTGCAGAAGCCAGAGTTTTGAGCGCTAACAGTTACACTGATGTTAAATACTAACTATAAATCATTTCGAAACAAAAGCATTATCTCCCTATTATCCTATTATCTCGCAATATTACCTATTTATTATATAGTACCTATTATCTCGCAATACTAAATATTCTCATTGAAATTTACGACAAAATTTATTGGAAATTTTGCTCTTCTTTTGTCAAAATTTTTAAAATTTTTATTCAAAAATCAATTCTAGAAAGTTGGAAAATATACGGACACTATTACATATTTTGGGACTTCTTCGCAGTGAAGAGGGGAAGGAAAGAGAATAAAGGAATGAAAAGATAAGAAAAGAGACGAACTGCATAACACAACAAGAGAAAAGAGAAATGGAAAGTTAGGTTTATACATCGGAAAATCTCAATACAATCTAATAGGTTGATAAAATACTTGCTTATGTTTTAAAAGATGATGGTAATTTGTCTTCTAGAGACTTAGTGTCAGTTACTATTGGAAAAGATTATTGATATAGTGCCTCAATTTGGGAAAACAAAAGAAAAGACAGGACGACCCCAATATGGGAAAACAAGGGAAGAGAAAAACAGCTTTGGAAGAAAAATTTGAAATTTGAAACTGTTTCAATCTCCGTCTAAATTTTGAAGATTGTATTTTGCGGTTGGTCGGTCAGGCAGATGCTGCTTATCCCAAAGGTGAGCAATTGCTTTTCGTTGGAGGTCGATTCTGTACTTCGCGTCGCTCCATCGAAGTTCACGCTATTTTTTCACATATCCATATGATGGCTGATGTTATACGTGCTGCGGGTATGCTAGTTTATCGTTATAAAGCTGGTCAAATCGAATATTTATTATTGCAAGCATCTTATTCTCCATATCATTGGTCTCCACCGAAAGGTTGTTGTTTGTGTTGATTATTTATTTCCATAAAAGCCACACGTTGGTTTAGTGCTATTCCGCTTTTATTGCAGTTAGATTTTTGACAATACCAAGGATCCGTGCAGCTTATTGTTCTTTCCTCTTAAGCGCGCCATACTTGATACACCTCGTTTAATTTCACGTAATCTTTTGATAGATTATTCAAGTAATATTGTATTACTACAAGTGATACATGCTCGTAACTTGTTGCATATTTCTTAGGTAAGACTACATAAATTTCAGGAAACTCGTTTCCTGATTTTCACCATGCATTTTAATACAGTTTCACTCTAATTTGAATTTAATTTTAAGACATCGAATGAAAAAAAAATTATCGAATGTTGGCATTGAAAGTTGTAGATTTAATTTTTCATTATTAGCGTAATTAAGCCTTAGGCAAAATCCGAACTGAAGTGCTCAAAATTGGATTTTAAAATATCATTTGGGTGGAATTTCGACTGAAGGCTGGCAGTCTTGTTACACACAAAATTTATTGCAATTTGTTGAGGTCATGTTGATCCTGGTGAAGACGAATGGTCGGCTGCATTACGCGAAACCTTTGAAGAAGCCGGAATTGCGGCCGATAACTTGGATATACATATGGACTTCATGGAAGTTCTGAAGTATGTAGTGGGAATAAGTAACCAACATGGAGAAGAGGTTAACAAACAAGTGAGAAATTTCTGAATTTATTCTTGGTAATATTATAGTTGCAATCATCGTTCATTTTATTTAAATGAACATTCACAATACGAATACGAATCTAGAAACATGTTGAATTTTGGAATATTTTCATCAGTATTCACTTTTTTTTCAGAAAACAGTCAAATATTGGTTAGCAAAGCTGAAAGATAATAAAGAAATTAGATTATCAGGTGAGCATAAAGACGGCAGATGGCTATCGGCCGATGAAGCCATCGTGTTGGCGCAATACAAAGAAATGCAGGATTTGATTCGAAAAGCGCAGAAATATTTAGTTCGTGAAAAATAGACCTTTATGTATATTGCAGTATCTTTAATAAGTATTGATAAGCTATGGTCTCTGCAAACGTTTTATAATTTCTTATGAATTATTAGGCTTTTGAGGAATTATAATGTTAGAGATAATTACTTAAATGAATTAACGTGGATTTCCGAGTAATTTAGTTTTTGTTGATATCATCAATCTCAACATTAGTTCATGTATACCATTCTTACATTTATAATACATATTAAATATGTTTCCTAGAATTTTCATATAGGATTTTTAGAATTTTCAGATTATGCAAAAATTTATATATATGTAAATTTTTATATATATATAAATTTTATACATATATAAGATTTTTACTGTTCTTAGACATTTTAACATTTAGGAGTCATTAGAATTTCAATTTTTCGAAATGTTTTTTCACTTACATGAATGTTTTTTGTTGATTCTTATTCTTTAGAAATTTTCATTAATTCTTCATTTACATTTCTGCAATTTGCTTAAAGCTATTTTTATTTGTCAGGCTGATTCGATTTCTTTCGTGTTATACATATTGCGGAATTTCTGAAGATTTAATTTTCCGAAAATTTCATTGTGTTGTTTTAGTAAGTCTTCTGTTACTGTAAAAGAAAAAAATGAATTATGTTCACTTAAAACTACATAGATTCCGAAAAAATTCTAGAAGCTAATTCTCGAGAATATTTGTCTAATGGGAATATTTGGGATATTTTTGAAAAATAACGGATATTTGAAAACTAGGTACAGATTAATACTAAGTGACATGTGTCATATGAATGACCCAACAAATATATTAAGCCATTGTTTAGGGTGTGTATAAACATGTTATTTGGGTTCAACTGTAAAACAATAGTCGCACAGCAAAGTAGTTACAAATCTACAAGTTATGCAAGTGAAATTAGTACATGATAATAAATAATGAAATTACTTTACAATGCTGTTGTGTTTCATCTTAAATTTTAGATTTCAAAATTGTGAATTTGCAGTGATAATTATTTAACATTACTTTGCACTTCCATCATATAACCCTAGTTCACGTGGCATAACTCTTGATTTAGTGAGATAGAGGCTGAGGACTTTTTACCACGAACCACCTGTTTTCATCTGCATTTTCTTCGTAAGTACTATAAATCAAAATTGTTGACTTTTGGAACGTCACATGGGAATCGAGACATGTATTTTGGAAGTAGTCAGACTAGCTCTAAATTAATTTACTATTGCAAAGACCATTTTCATTATAATAATAAATTGCTTAATTATGGAAATGTTTAAATAAACTAAAGACAGTAAAGCATAGAGATGAAAAGATTAATTGCATTACGCCGGAGAAAATTAACATGAAATAAGTTTGAATAGGTTGAAGAAAACTGGATATAATTGAATTAAAGAATCTGAATAAAAATGAATTAGATTGAAATAAATGGATCAAATTTTAATTCAAACTTTTAAATAGCGTTAATTATTCAATAGCTATAACCACATGAAATGCAACATAAAATAAATTAGAACAAGCAAATTGGTATAGAAATGATGTAAATCACAAAGAACACGAAAAATATCAATCTTCTGATGATATACAATTGTTGAGCAATATGGCCAAGTTCTACAGTATTGCTATTCTTTGCCGTTTTCGCATTTGCATCAACGGTTATCTCACTCCCACTTTGCGATCGAATATGTGAATAGACGGCATCTGAAAATTGTCCTATATCTACAGTATTGCTATTCTTTCTCCGAACTAATATAATTACGTATTCTCTCTACTGCTGGCGCAATATTTCACATTGTTTCCTTCGAATTGCTGACGTGAAATGAAGCGTATCTAATTTTCGTATCTAATGTACGTGAAATCTAATGTACGTGAAATGAAGCGTATCTGATGTACGTGAAATGAAGCGTATCTGATGTACGTGAAATGAAGCGTATCTGATGTACGTGAAATGAAGCGTATCTAATTTTCGTATCTAATGTACGTGAAAT
>CAKAEH010001118.1:91767-104464 GCA_916381525.1 Cercopithifilaria johnstoni
CTAATGTACGTGAAATGAAGCGTATCTAATGTACGTGAAATCTAATGTACGTGAAATGAAGCGTATCTAATGTACGTGAAATGAAGCGCATCTAATTTTCTTTACCTCTTTTCTTCACTCCGATTTTAATGCCTCTGTTCAGTTGTTTGTAATTTTGATAAAATACTTAAATTCTAAAATATTTTTTATTGGAAGATTTAAGTAACATAATAACTAACTAGAAATAAATGATCGCATAAAAACGTAAAAATACTTCAGTAAAGTGCAACAGTTTTTGCAACAGGAATGAAACTTAAAACATCTCCAATTAATTTAGTATTTACTACTTAAATTATCGAAAATTGTCACAAGTTCTTTTTATCTCTCATTGTTTCTTGTTCTAACATTTTCTTTAAAAAGATGAAAATTTGAACAATTTAAAATATAAGAATACATCATGTAACTTTGATAAGTATCGACTACAAATCAAGTCTATATATTAATAACAAATTTTACTGTTAGATTTAAATCACTTTTTGTGATTATTTCAAACTATTTCAAGTTTAGTCCTAGAGCCTCACTTTTATTATTTATGTATATATTCATAAAAATTGAAATAACTTTCTTGTCTTAAGTATTTTGCATTATTTTTGAATTCTCTCTTTGCATTTATCAAGCTTATCAATTCATAATATTTTAATAAAATGATACGTGATAAATTAGAGTTATCAGTTAATGCTATATTTTCGCCATCATTAACTGCAGGATTCAGTTGTAATTCCACGCTGGTTGCAGTAGTAGAAGGAAACGTGGGATTTTGATCCATCACCATAATATTATCGCATTGTTGCTGTTTTTGATAGTCTTGCTGATGACATTCTTCATCTTGATAATCACCGGCCAAAAGCTTAAATTAGAAGTTATATATATATATGCAGATACTCTTGCGGATTATATGAAATTCAGCAAATGAAAGATGTATGAATCAATTTTTGATTAACGTTAAAATGAACTTAATTGCAATCTCCTAACTAATATTATATTGATTAATTGATTTTATTATTCTCAATTATATTGAATGAAATTCAAATCTATTACTATTACCATCATCAATTTTCTATTATTAGTTATAATTTTAGCAATACTGCTATCAAGTTCGATTATATTTCTTTTATTTCATAAAATATTAATTAAGCAGATTGATATCAAGGAATTCAGACAAAAAGAAAAAATTTTCCGATCTAGCCAAATATTCTTAGCCAAATATTCATTCTGACAAAGTTAATCCTAGTGAATGTTACCACATTCCAATCTCTTAACTAATTAACAAATCACCAAATTCGAATATTTTCCGTATTTTATATTTCAAATTTTATATTGTTTCAAAATTTAATAACTGTAATCTTTGATCGAAGTATTTGAAAGCTTTTGATATTATTTATACATATGTGTATCATTGAATTATTTAACAAACTTATTAAAGATAATAAATACTATGCTAAGTAATTTTGTTTATTATGCTAAGCATAATAAACAAAATTCATAAAAACAAAACAAATAGTTAATAACATTTGTGAAAATATTCGTAAGAAAATGAAACTTATTTTTGAGGATCGAATGAGAATCCCTTAACTTTGAATGGTCTCATTTGCTTCAATCGTTCTGTTATATCAGTTAACTGAAGTATTAAAAACAGAGAATTTCCAATAAGTAAAATTAAATATTGTGCAATTAATTAGGTGAAAAAAAAATCAAAAACTTTATAATTGATTTAATATTTCTGAACAAAAAAATTTAGTTAAAATATTAAAAATTTCTAACAAAAGAGATTTTAGTTTATATTAGTCAAAATTTTGTTTCTCTAATTTTGCATAAATTTTCGGAAATTTTCCTTTTTCTAAAATAAATAGAAAAATCTAACCTGAAATGGTAGTTCCAAATTTGCCGGTAGAATATGAATCAAATAAATTATAATAACATGTAGAATGAATGTTATTCCTGTCAACGATAGATTCATACCATAAAATGACACTGAAAAAAAATTTTTCATTAAAAACTTTAAAATTAGAAATAATTTGAATTAACACATTTGTCCAATTAAAATACAAATAATTTATTTGAGAGAAATACTATTAAATGTCTTTATGTTTGTCTGAATTAAACTAATTAAATTATTTAATTTGTTAGGCAAATAAAAATCTTTAATATAATAATTGTACCTATTTTTGGTACACCACCGCTGCCAGGAGGTAATTTCTTTATGAATTCCCAACTATACAATCCTTGTAAGAGTATATTCATTACTAATGTAGCGATCGCCAATGACAGCGTATCAATCCAAAAGACGATTAGTGTCAAAAAACAAGTAATCATCTAAAGAGAAAACTTTCTAAATTGCAATTCTTCATAAGATTTGTGATGTGAAAATTTAATTAGCCGATCGAATACACAAGAGTTTAATTTAAGATTATTAAAAAAATGAGATGAATTGATAGAAATGCGATTGAATACCAATTATTCTTAATTATTTGAAGAAAGAGTTTAAATTTCAAAATTGATTATAATAATTCTTCGTTTTCTTAGGTTACTAATTTATGCCCAAGAAATTCTATGAAACTAAAGTAAAAGCCAGAAATCTAGAATATTTCTACAAACATGGTGAAATATTATAATATCTTCCTATCTTCCTGTCCACACACCGTTTCCGTCATTTTCCTTCGTCAATTCATTATGTTATTTTATGCATGTTCAGAAATATCATAACATTTCTAATATATATATATATATATATATTTCAACCTGGCTATCTGGTGGCTCATCCTTACAACCTGTTGGTCCCCAATAACACTGACGACGCCACGTATCTTTCACTTCCCAACAACCTTTTTTTTTTTATTTTTAAAAATTTCTGAATTTTTGATATAAATTATTGACTTACTGTAGGTAAGATAACTGTTAGACCAAAATATGGTACGTTGCGTTTAATTCGAACACCGAATTCGACAAGTGACCAGAACCATTCTGGCTGTAATATTCAGCCTGATTTCAAATTTTAATGAAAACTTTATACGTTATTTTGGCAGTTCTTATTCTACTTAATTATCCTAAATCACATTCCAGTCATTAAATTTAACAAATCTTTCTGTAGTGGGTCCACTTCCTTACCGATAAATTGATTTATATGCTTTCGGAATGAAATGATTTATGATTCAGCAGATATGAATGTTACAATATCCGTTGGACATATTCCAGCTTCCAGGATATTTTTTTGTATTTCGATGCTTACACAATCATTTATAACTAAAGCAGCTCCGATTACTATGAAGCATCATTTTTTTATTAAAATTTAAGTTGCAATTATTTTAATAATATTTCAACCTGGCTATCTGGTGGCTCATCCTTACAACCTGTTGGTCCCCAATAACACTGACGACGCCACGTATCTTTCACTTCCCAGCAACCTGTGCAACAAAAATGAAGCAAATATTCCAATTCTAATCTTATAATTCGATTAGAAAACATGCTTTCTACAAATTAAATGAAAAGTAAAAGTGTTGATGAAGTTTTAGACCATTCAAACTATAGAATTTGAAGATATTTTCAATCCTTACTACTGGAAAATATTTCTTTTCTTTTATGTGTACCTGCAACTTGACGTTTTACTTTTGTATTATCAAGCGGATCATAACTAAGTTTGATTGCCGGTTTGTTCAAACTCCCATTTCCAGATGGATCTGATAAATTGACCTTAGAAAGATCATATACCCAATCAGCGATCACAATAGGACACTCCTAGAATCGAAAATAAAGCTCTGATGAGTCGGACCAAAAACAGCTGATAGTATAGTGATTGATAATTGAAATTGATGGATTTAATAATTAGAGAGAAAAAAAATTGGTGAACTTCAGTTTTCAAAGTGTCATAAATACAACCAACATCACTATGGAAGACTTAAAATATGCAGTCAAACAAGAGAAACTTATAAAATTGTGAGAAGACGCAATATAATATGCAAAAGCAAAAGTGTATTTTAAATTTCGAAAATGCTCGAAAATATCTTAGAGTAGATTAGTATTAATCAATTAAATTAGACAAAAATTAAAGGAATAGAATTACCTGTTCATCATATGGATAATTAGTAAAATCAAATAAGCATGTTACATGAAAGCTGAAGGATCCAGATGCCCAAACTTTACCATCATTATTTACAGATGCTGGTAAGCCACCCATATGTAAATACCAACTGTTTCCCCGTGCACTAACATGTAATGAAAATTCATGAATAAATACTTTTAAAGAATAAATGATAAATGATATTTAATACTTTTGGCTAAGTAAAAGTTTAATATATCATTTCTATTGATCAAAATTTTAAGAAGCTATGGCAATTTGAATCCAAAAATTCAAAAACATTTTGTAAATGAAGCTTAAAACAGTTAATAACAAATAATCTATTATTTAATCTGCTATGATCATAGCTATGATCAAAAAAATTTGAGTTGCTTAAAAAAGTTAAAATTACTAATGAAATGAAAAACATAGATCATTGTGAAGCAGCTGAAGTTATCGGGAAAACTTAAAATTATCAATTAAAATTGCAACAAATAGAAAGTGACATAAATAATTCGGCATATAGTTGCAATAAAGTATGGGCGATATGAAAGATGATTGATTCATTAGTAATTAATTTAAATATGATTTTTTTCGGATTAAGAAACCAGTTTAAAAGTTTAAAAACCTATTGTAAAGCGAAAGAGCAGGTTGCCAAATTTTCCAACTCTCAATTGCAATTCGTCTCGTATTGTTATACTTGCTAGGATCCCATTTTAAGTATTCATCAGTCCATGATGTCCATAATAATCCATGAAGTAACATTGTTTGTTCATGCTCATCCTGCTTTTTTTAAATCAATATCAATATTTGAGAATTAAAAAACGAAAGTAATAAGAAGGTTCAATTGAAAGAAATCGATCACCTTTATTTGTAGAAGTAACAGTAGAACAGTGTCAACTTTAGTTGTAGAACAATCAATCAATCAAATTTAATTTTTGATTGATCAGTAAGCAATAAGCATATGCAAATAAATAAACGTATATTTTAAAAGCTTTCAAAAAAATAGTACCACTTTTTCAATATGTCCAATCAAAAGGTAAATTTGAATTTGCATCGTTGTCGAATCTTTTTTTACTGGACGATGCTTCCGATTGTAAGATTTCATTAATGCTTCTTCTAATTTCCTGTTTGCTTCTGCTGCCCATCCGTTTACAATACCCGTAGCAAGACATAGCAAGACTAAATTTTAAAGCTCAAAACTAAGAAGTGAAAGTTTCGAATTTAAAAACTTTTAAAGTATTTCAAGCATTTCTTAAATTGTATCAAAATTTGATTTGAAATATATTAAAGAAAATCCAACCAATACTAATTCGTAACAGCATTCCAGGCGTGACCACAAATCCTGCAACAAATTCTGTTCATGGATTTTACTACAGTTGCAATTGCGAGAGTTTATGAAATTTGATATGTTTAAAGAGTGATGATACATCATCATCATCACCATCATCATCACCATCTATTGTCATTGCTATTCTGTTGTATAAACAAATATATCTATATGAAATTTAAGAACTGAAGTAATGGAAAATGTTAGAAAATTGAAATTGTTTCGTATTATTCGAAGCATAAGGCAAAAGAATTTTAAAAGCAAAAACAACCGACAAATGCCAGTCACATTTTCTGATAAAAATCATCATTAAAATATTAAATTATTTATTGTATTTGTGCTTTTACCAATTTCTCTTCATATTATTGAATTAATGTTTATTCATTGGCAAATGTGTTAATTAATTAAACGAATAGTTTTATTTTGATTAATGCTAATTAAAATCAAATCTAAAGATTATTTTTTTTTTAAATTTCATTATTTATTATCTCAATCTAAATAAAGAAAGTTTCTTTCACTAGAGCGACTGTTGTTGGTTAATTATGCTATTATTATACGTCCTTTCTAAATGGTACACTAAATGTATAAGATCGGATTTCTATCATTCCGATAAAAAAAGTAAAAAGCCTGATTTAAAATCGATTTTGAATAAATTATTAATGTGACGGGTCGCTTTTGCATTTTCCTCGAGAAGTTGCATAGTGAAGTGAACTGATATGAAATTGAAATTGGTTGAAACGATCAGTGCACAGAAGAATGCTTCTAAGTTTCGGTTGTTTCATCGTTTTTTCATTTAATATCGCTATTTTACCTATTGTTTCGTCATTAAAACAATGCGGCAATAAACATTTCCAATTATTATGTCCCGAAAAAGCATTATGTATCACTTTACGAAGCACAAAGTTAGTCATTTCATCGATTAATCAAATAAATTATTAAATTGAAATTGAAAAAAAGAAGCATGAAACTTTATTCTTTTTACTTTTTTAACTTTATTATTTGGATTAATGCACTATTTCCGATAACTTATGAATGCAAGTAATATAATTTCATCAATAATATAATTTCAGTTTCGTTTAATTTTAATTTCGAACTTTAAATTATTAAAATAAAACCTTTCTCCCACTTATTTTGTCGGCAAAACTTTTTTGCAACATTTTACATAAAATTATCGACGATTTCTTAAATTTTAACCATTAAAAAAAAATGAAAGAAACCGAATAAATTTTAAATTTTGAAATTAAATTTTGACTTATTTTGACTTGACTTTGTTGAATTACTTGAATACATCAAAATTTTGAATTAAATTTTGCTCGGAAATAAAATATACAGCTTCTTTTTTTTTGGTCACACAAAGTACGATTCAGTTTTCGTTGTGACACGACAAATTGGTGTAAGCAGCATTGTTCGCGATTATCTTTAAATCAAGAATGGTGCTTATTACGTAATTTAACCCATGATATCAAATGTTGCTTACATGATCGTTGTAATTGGGAGGAAATGCCACTTTTCGCTATCACTGTTAGTTTATTTTCGTGAATGAGTGAAGAAGATAGTTTAATTTGAAACAAATAAACTTTCTTCTTTTCTTGTTTAACAAATTCTATTATTTAGCAATTAACATTAAAAATTCTGCAATTTGTCTTGTTTCGTTGACTTTGTAATGGAGAGTATTTGGAATTAAAATTTTTCCTTTAAACAAATACGAACAGATGGATGAATTTCAATAATTTCCCCAAATATTTCAGTGATTGTTATCATTTGTTCACTAATTATTATTTTTATCATTTGTTCACTAATTATTACTTTTATCATTTGTTCACTAATTATTACTTTTATCATTTAATCTCATATTATATAAAAAAAAACCTAAAATTTTTGAAAATGTATAGTTATATCTAATTAGGGTCTAGTCATCAGTGTGGTTTCAAAATGGGATTAAATGGGATTGTTTTAGGAAAAATTGAACCTTTTAGCCAATGGCTAATATATGAAATTACATTTCGATCAAATTTAACTCAAACCAAAATTTTCCAAATATTTTATTTCAGAAAAAAAAATTCAGGTTTTTGCAAGGTATGGAAATCCTGGCTGGTTTACTAACGCCAATTATTCTATTAATTTCTGTTATTTATCCTATAGTATCAACATTGATTTATAAAAGGATGATTGCAACATATAAAAAAATTGAATACAATCCAAAATTTGATTTGGAGCTGCCACAGAAAGAAGGATTAATATTCAATGATTCACCGCCAGTAGTGTTAAACTGCTTATAATTTCCAAAACTTTCATGTAAAAGTAAATTTGAAAGAGAAATTGTTCATGTTCTTGAAAACCAAATTTTGTGATAAATATGACATTTAATGGGAAAAACTTTGAGAACAAAAGAAAGCATAATGTTGCTTTCATATTAATTAGGAATGAAAAGGATATTTAATTAACAGCGGAATACGTTTTTGATATTGCTAGTTTCCTAAAATGCATATGAGAAATTTTAGAAATCTGGTGAACCGCTCGACGGATGTTTAAATATAGATGAATTTGCGGAAGTTATGATAGCATTGGCAGAATACAGAGATAACGAGGAAGGACCGAAAGTTAAAACACCTGTAGAAGAAATCACTTACGTGAGCTATGAAATTCACGAATCATTGGGCTTTGATAATGCTGTGGTAAAAATTCTTTTTAGTAAAAGTTTTGAGAATATTTCTTGAATTGATTACTCAATGTAAATTTGCTACCTTTTCAAATATGCTAATGGCAATATCTAGGAAAGAAACTTCAAAGGAATAAGTATATTGTGAAGAAAGTCAAAAAATGAAATTAGTAACGAAGGAATAAGAATAATTACAAAACCGTGCAACTGCGTGATTCAATGTGATTCAGCGCGCTTGAAAGAAACACTGGACAGGAGTAGATTTTTTGTCATAATTGAAAACTTTAATTGGAAAACTTTTTGTTGATTTAGATTACACGTGTTGAGCCAACTAAATTTGAAAGTCTTCTAATTCGTATGATTGAACAAGGACCAGGATTCTTTGATATTGACGGAACAGAGTTATATGAACTCTTATCGGAGGTAAAATTTTTCACTGAAAATTTTACTTACAAGATTTTCATGGCAAAATTTTCAAAGAAAAAATAGCATCACAAAATTGATATATATCAAGTTTAATTAGCAATTAATCCATTTATGAATTACTCTTTGTGATTAAAAAAAATAATTTCAAATTTCTTGAATTTTTTTATAGGGTGTGAAATTACTATGAAACATTTTTTACAGTTAAGTGAAATTTTACGTACAGAAAGTTCACTTCTACAAATACCAGCTGATGTTGTCGTAATCGGTGAACTCCGTGGTCGGTCAGTTTTTTTCTACTCCATTTCATCTCATAAAGCAAACAACGTCAAATTACAATATCAAACATAAATCGAATTTTAAAATTGAATGCCATTCGAATTAAGCAATTTTTAAATTTAATATAGATACTCTGACCTCTTACGTTGGTTCCAATTATATGGTTATCCACCAAAACGACGATATCTTTTTCTTGGCGGTATTATTGATCAGAAATGTGCTGAATCCATTGAAACACTTGCTTTCCTTGCAGCATATAAAGTATGTTTTGAATTTTTTATACAAAAATTTGCTGATATCGGAAAATTTTGAATGAAACTTCTAATATACAAGAATTTGGAATTTTTTTTCTTCAACTAATATTTTAATTAATCTTATATATTAGAGTATAGACGAGCAATTAATATCAATTATTATGAGTAATTAATATTTATCTAAGTACATGGTAGATTACTATCGATTAATCTGAAGACAATTTTGCATGAGTTTCGGATAATTCTAGTTCCCGATTTGAAAATTTGTAGGTAACAACACCAAATCATATTTACATAATACGTGGAGCGACAGAATTTTTTCCTTTTGAAATTCGAAAGCGTTTTCCTATGAAACTAAGCATAGTGTTATCAGCTTTTATCACACGAATCTGTTCTGAAATGCCTATTGCTGCAACGATTGGTAATACAATTTTTGCCGTACACTCCGGTATCAGTTCGCAAGTTAGTGAATGGATGTTATTATTTTTTTAAATGATTTTGAATAAATTTTCAAAGCGATAAATATATTTATAATAAACAGCAATATTGAAGAATATAAAAAATTGGAGATTCACTCATGAGAACATCAATTGACTAAATGATAAATGATGCAATTCGCAATCCGAACACAAAATTTTCAGATAAAAAATCTTGAAACAATAAAGAAAATTGGAAGGCCACCGTTGAAATCGAGCTCTAAAATTCTATATGATTTAACATTTGGAATGCCAACTAATACTATCGAAAGATTTCAAAAAATCAAAGGTCAGCAAACCTGATATTGAATAAAGTTGGAATAATTAGGCACACTGAATCAGTGATACACATAAATTAAAGTCACTGAAATTATCACTCTTTTCATTAATTAAAGTTACTGAAATTATCGCTCTTTTCATAAATTAAAGTCACTGAAATTGTCACTCTTTTCTCTAATGATGTTATTGAAAATAAACTGATAAGTTTTCATGTAATACTAAAATATAACAATTCATGCTTATTGAGGTATTTTGTTCATTTTCGTTACCAATTAGTAGAATGATTCAAGTATACAACGTGGTGGGTTAGTTCAGCATTATTTGTTGTTAACCGGTTCTGATAGAGAGTGATAAAAGATTAATGATAATGATTCCTTTCTAACAATGCTATTGTAATTTTAAAAATTTCTACTCTAAAACATCTATTTAATTATGATATAATCTTTCGATAAAAAAGTGGACTAGTCTAATTCGAAATGAAATTTCAAATTTTCTTTTATATTATAGTCGCTAATTTTTTTATAGGTGGTCGAGGACATCTTTTTGGTGCGAAAGCAGTCGAGGAATTTATAAAGCAATTACAAATGAAGTTAATTATACGTACGCATACGCCGTACGAGAAGGGCCATTTTATGTTTGCATCGAAGCAACTGCTGTCGATTTGGTCTAGTAACTGCAAGAACGTCAAACTTGCAACCAGTTTATATATTGATCCTCAGTTGCACGTCAATGTACATTGCATGACACCTGTAATTGTAAAAACTATTACTGGTGAGCAGTTAACAGAAACACAATCAGAAGTGGAAATTGTCGAAGTAGAAGAGAAGAGCAAACATGACAAAATTCAAGATATCAAAAGAGATTGAAGTATCAGAAGAACTCTATGTACTCATAATCTATGATTTAGCCAGATCACTTCGATTTGCAATAAGATAGAAGAGAGTGACTTCAGGAAAGACTTCAGAAGGATATGAATTTTCACAAAATCTTCGTCTTGTATTTTAATCTTTTTCTTAAATTTCATTTTTTGTCCAAAATAAAAATTCGTTAATTGAAAATTTCTCAAAATTTCTGTTCTCATTTCTCATTGTAAATTAATTATTAAGTTTACATAAATCTATCATTTGATTAAAAAATTGTGCAAAAGTGCTGAGATTTCAGGATCACTTGTTATTGTTTATGGCTATTAAGGTCAAATAAAATCAGACTGGCTCTAAGTCTATATTATTGTATTCAAGGCTTAATTATTGAGTTATTAGTATTTCTTGTTGGTTTAACCTGATAATTTCTACTCTTTTTTTCGATTTCAAAGTTTTCTGAGGCAAAAAGATTTAGCCCATTACCAAGGCTTGTTTTTCTGCACAAAATATTAAATGAAATATTTTTCAAAACTCAGAAATAAAAAGCAAAGATCAGGCTGGGATCGTTTATTCCTATATTGTATGAATTCACTTGAAAATAACTTTAGAAAATCTTAGAAGTTTTATATCATATCAAAAAGGAAGATAAAACCAACAGAAGAATCTAGCTATACTCAATTTAGATTGATTGCCAAATGCTTAATACTGCCCACTCAATCTATTTTTAATTAACCCGTCTTGACTAAGTTTTGAATTGCTTCGTTAATAAATTACATATCGCAACATTGTCAGCATTGAACAGCTAATTGCTGCCATAATTTTTCTATCTGATTACTGTTTAATTTTTACTTTGAAATTTAGTCTTTTAGTTGCCAGAAATGCTTCCTTTTTATTTGTATGACCAAGCAAGATTAAGGCAAGATGATTCTTCGATGTTGAAAGTAATGAGTTGTACAACATCGGAGGAAAATTATTTAATTAGTTTTTTAATCTGAAAAATTTGATTGCCAGATTTACAGTAATAAATTTTAATGATTGAAAAGTAAGAAAGAAGAAACAAAGAAGCTTATTGAAAAAACATGAATTAGCATTATGACATCGGCTATTCAATGTATTGATTGAAAATTTATTCAACGATATCAAAGTTAGTATTGAAACTAATTATGAAAGAGAAAATAATTATTGTAACAGGCCAATTTTCAGTTGATTTTCGCACATAACAGTGATTGACGAAGTGAAATAATTATCATTAGGTGACAATCATTTA
The DNA here is from genome assembly GCA_916381525.1 of Cercopithifilaria johnstoni. Classification (NCBI taxonomy): domain Eukaryota; kingdom Metazoa; phylum Nematoda; class Chromadorea; order Rhabditida; family Onchocercidae; genus Cercopithifilaria; species Cercopithifilaria johnstoni. The sequence goes on from CAKAEH010001118.1 coordinate 103,685, forward strand.
GTGGCACTTATCGGATCTGTATATTGGAATGTTGCTGTATTTTTTACAACAGAAATTATGATGTTATTAAATAACATCATAATTTCTCATAATTTTAAAAATAACATCATAATTTTAACAGAAGATAAAATATTGAAATGACTAAACTTTCAATTCCACGTTAAATACTACTAACACTTAAAAAAAATATTCATTATCTTACTTTCATCATTTTCCAAGAGCAATTATGAAAAATTAATGGTTGCATCGATCATTATCAATAATGAATAGTTTTATAAATATGTTATTAATAATGAATTGTTTTATAAAGCCAAATGATTCACAATTTCAACAATATGATTTATATTTTACACATAAGCGTAGCAAAAAATATTGTTTAAACATATAAGCGTAATAGAAAGTATGACTCTTTCAATTTTAAATGAAAATTTCAACTGAGATTATTTAAGAGATTCTTTTGCAAATTTCACTAATACCGCATACTTAATGAATATTTGATGATGAGAGAAAATGTTGGGAAAAAAACAGCCAATAAAATTTAATTATTTTTTAACATTTATGAAATATTTTCAATACTTTGCTTATTTTGTGTAAGTATTGTAAAAACTTAAAATGCTATTGCGGATATGTGGTACATTTAACGATCGTTATTTGAATTGTTATTGGCACAAAAATTATTGAAATTATTTATTTACTAAAATGCCAAATAATAGTATTTTGAGGAAAATATTGCAATAGCTTATATTAATGCTGTAAGTGTATTTCATCGAATATATAACA